>OZ024909.1:86607839-86680339 GCA_964017125.1 Flabesymbios commensalis
GCGGATTCGAACTCCACTCTGCCCTTCAAGTTTCAAAGAAACAAAATATAATATAGTGGAGAGCCTCCATGACTGAGAGGCTGCATGCTCGAATCAAGTTTAGTATTTTACGCCCGATGAATCGAAGAGTGGTTCAGCCTGTCACATGACCAGAATCACTGCCGTCATTCAGTTGTTATTTAAAATAGACGGTAGAATACCAGGTTTGCGACGGATCGTCCCTATCTTTATAAATGACCTCTAAAAACGTAATGATGAATGCATCTTTTTTATTAATAGGTTGGCAAAATAATCAATTAACTCAAGAGATAAATGTTAGATACCTGCTATTCCTTGTCTCTTGTCACAAATTCCATTATCAGATAATATGCTTAGGCTAATCATGCTTACAGAAGCGATGGAGTAGACGGTCATTATCCGGAGAGGAGGGGGAGGGGGGGGGGGGGTACAATACATTGTAGAATCCGCACAGGAAACGATGGTGATGACCTGTCTGGCACATTAACACTAACATAAAGACATGGGACACAGGGCAAGCATTGGGCCAATGCTGGCACAACGGCGTTGATGCTGACCCAACACTTCATATGAATTGGACTAGTGAACCTTGTCGACACTTCTATTCTGGTTTTCAAATCAAAAAGGAAGTAACGGCATACTTTACGAGTAAGCAAATACTGTCATTTGCTTTTCTAGACTTGTATTCTGGTCTCATTCCACATGCTAAGCACGTGCAGCAAACACCGGAAGCACATGCTATAATCACTTCTATCTTTCCCAGCAGATAAAAGTGTTTTTGTGTTGTGAGAGGCTAAAACTACAACATTTCCCACATTTTCCACATGATTAAAAACTAATTGTACCTAATTTGTGATATGGAACCCATCCCCATAAATAAGGATTAGCTTTCGTTTTCTCTCATTTTCATAAAATAATGTAGGATTCTCTCAACTTTTGAATATAATTAAGAGAATTTTTTTCCCTGCCCTAAGATTTGCTATTAATTTCAGTACATAATTTGGTGTGGCTACAAGTCTGTTAGAAGAGTAGCCGGCACCAACAGAATTAATTCAGGGAACTATAATATACTCTTATAAATGTAAAGTATTCAGAAACTAATATATTGTAATGTTTGAACTGACATGTAATTTAGGCTTTTATAGTTATTTTCATCTGAAGGCAGGCTTTATATGCCCACTTTTTTATGTCCGCTTCCATTTATAGTTTTTCTACGGTACAATGTTTTTTATTCTGAATTAGGCAAACTTAGAACATTATGGAGGCCTCTCACAAATAAAATAATAATGACTTTGTATTCTTCTCAATTAATACCAGTACATTTTGAATATAATTTTAAAAAATGTCACAATTGGGAAAGTGAAATAACAATTTGTAGGCAATTAAATTTAAATGAAAGGGGTGGTCCTTTCTCCTGTCTAGTCATTCTAGTTTTTATAGCTTATAAACTCATCTTAAAATTGAATTATATAAAAGCTAAGATTTATCCTAACTTATCTAATAGATTATGATCTTCTAGTGAATAATATATAATAATACATATTTTAAGGTTCATTTTATCTTAGCTTTCCCTTATTTCCATTAGATAATAAAAGTAAAACAAAGTTAAGGTAAAATCTACCAGGCTTTTAATGGCATGGGCTCTAGATACCAGCACAACCCCCCCCCCCCCCCCCGCGACGAATTTTAATTACGGAGATTGGTCATATATGTTTTCAAGGTCAGTTCACAATAGATTAATCCCCGAAGTGGGGTCAGTGACCTAGAAATATTTTGCACTAATTGCTCCTCGCTCTCCGTCCTCGGGCCGCGGTCTGGGTATTTATTCAGCTCCTGGTAAATGGTATTACAGGCTTAGTGTGGCTGGTGGTCGGAGGGAAATAATGTGTGAAAAAATCACCTGAGCTCCACATAGACGATGATTAGACGATGCCCTGTCATTTATATATAATAAACTATTGGACGGAGTGTGGAAATAAATGAAATGAATCGGGCTTTAGGCCACTTTTGTGCACATATAGGCTAAACTGGGCCAGGAGAACCTCCTGAGGATGGTGAGATGATTGAGATGACACTGTCCTCCAGAAACAGGATTCGAAATTCGTGCCCTGGCGGTCTGAGGCCGAGCACGCTACCTCTCGGTCACGGAGGCTCGCCACAATACTGACTTTCACACGTGGATGGGAAAGCAACATTTTTTGTTTCTTTCAAACCGCCGAGTTCGGGAACGGAACCCCGAACTCTGGTGTGAAAGGCAGGCATACTAAGCACTACCCTAGGGCCCCCGCCCCTGAGTGTGGAAGGTGTCAAATCTTCTTGAACCCTTTGACCCAGGAGTGTGGAAGGGGTCAAAGATTATTTAATTAAATCTGATGGGGACTTATTGTGCCAGTGTTTAGCGGAGAATAATTATTTTGGGAAAGCATACTGACGACATTTCAATTTCCCTTTGACAAGAAACATTGAATAGCTACAGCATGAAGTTTGTGACAGAACTGTTTGTCAAATATTCCAGTTCTCTTCTCTGTGAAAAATCGGAGATGCTACCTCAGTGTCGATGTAATATTATGTCGTCCGCCGACAATAAGCATGCCCTGAATCGTGTTCTTGTCGGTGTCTGTCTGAATAATCGGCTATCCATACATGCATGTGTCATCCCACAATGATCCAATGAATGCTCCCTCAGCGTCAATATCTCTATAAAAAAAATTTGCTGATAATTTAATTTAATTTCAAATATTTTGAAAGAACAACGTTGATCCAGTTACGGCACATGACAGATGGGAGGAGAAGCTGTGGGAGAACAGTGGGGTCTGCATTTTAACGTTTTCTTCACATTTTTCGGCGTGCGAATATGTAACAAAAAAGGAATGGATGAATGAATGAATGAATGAATGAATGATTGAATGAATGAATTAATTAATTAATTAATTAATTAATTAATTAATTAATTTATGAATGAATGAATACATGAATGAATTAATGAATGAATGAATAAATGAATGAATGAATGAATATATGAAAGAATGAATGAATGAATGAATGAATGAATAAATGAATGAATGAATGAATGAATGAATGAATGAATGAATGAATGAATGAATGAATGAATGAATGAATGAATGAATGAATGAATGAATGTATACATGATTTGATGAATGGGACATTAGGTACACATACACACACAGCCAAACAGACCAAAGTTTTTTTTTTTACCTAATACTACTCTGGTTTGCACGAAGCTCTGAAAACTACATGCATTAAAAACATCCACAAAAATATGGTCATCATGTAGGTAGATGCGCAATTCGGCTACCTTGTACGTACAATATAGTATATTGTACCTACAAGAAAACCAGATTTTCTGTGATGCATGTAGTTTCCAGAGCTTCGTAGGTTTGGCAGTATATGTGTAGGCTAAACTGGGCCACGAGATGAATCAGATGACGCTACACTAAACTACAGTTTTTATGAGTACCAGAGCGGGACATGTATCCGCAAGCTCCTGCGTGACAGGCATTCGGCGTAACTACTGCACCTGTCCCGCCAAATCGCTAAATAAGATAAGTTATTTTTTACATACTTGAAGTTGTGTCTCGCTACCGCGACCCACTACTTCAAGTAGGTGAAAACTACGCATATTTGGTTAAATTTAGACCAAACATGTTCAAATCTAGATGTTTAAACACTCATTTAATCCCCAGTAACAGTGACTTTACCTGCTAATACAAAACATTTAAAATGTTGTGTTTATCGCTTACAGGAATAATCCTATCATTTTTCAAAGACTTGCGAGGCCGACTGCGCTGTAACTTTGGAAAAAGTATTAAACAAATATTACACATGTTAAAAGTGTCGCGAGTGAGTGAAGTGAGTGAGTGAGTTAGTGCATATTACTGACACATGTTGGCAATATCGCGACAGAAGGAATCCCAAAATCTGGAATAATAGTGCAGAGGCAGCACTACATAGCCCAGACCTTTGGTAAGTTTGGCATATCCTACTGTACATGGACAAACACAATTCTCAGCCCGGTAGGGATTCAGGCCGTATACTTTGGGGTTAAAAACCATGGCCAATCCGAATGAGCCATCAAGGCCAGTCTTTAAGAGATGTAATCAATGTCGCCCATACATATATCGCCCTGCTGACAAGTATACATCGGACAGTTACAATAGAAAGCATCGGACAGAATTGTCTGAAAATATTCCAGTTTCCCCCTGTGTGCAACTGAATAATGAGGCATCCATACATGCATGTGTCCACAGACGATAAATAGATGCTCCCCCGGTGGATAAATACCTAACAAATAATGATGCTCCCGACATCAACTCTCTAACTGAGTTCAATGGCCGCCTGAAGTAGATAATGAATGCTTGTCAAATAAACACCCTGCATCAGCTCTCTCACTGCGTTCTATGGCCGCCTAAAGTAGATAATAAATGCTTATCAAATATACACCGGCATCAGCTCTCTCACTGCGTTCTATGGCCGCCTGAATTAGATAATGAATACTTATCAAATATACACCCGGCATCAGCTCTCTCACTGCGTTCAATGGCCGCCTGAATTAGATAATGAATACTTATCAAATATACACCAGGCATCAGCTCTCTCACTGCGTTCTATGGCCGCCTGAATCAGATAATAAATGCTTATCAAATATACACCCGTCCTCAGCTCTCTCACTGCGTTCTATGGCCGCCTGAAGTAGGTAATGATGGCTTATCAAATATACACCCGTCCTCAGCTCTCTCACTGCGTTCTATGGCCGCCTGAATTAGATAATGAATACTTATCAAATATACACCAGGCATCAGCTCTCTCACTGCGTTCAATGGCCTCCTGAAGTAGAAATTGTAAGACCACTAATCGCCGCTCTGAATATTGAATATGTGATACAGCAAGCTACATCGTCGCATTCATGGATGTGTAAAATATAAAAAAAAACATAAAAAAAAACATTATGTTAAGTATATTTAGTTTGCTTTTGCTATAATACAACGGACTTTTATGTGAGTATTTAATACAAAACAAGCTCTTTCCATTGAATTTGAGGTAGGAATGTAAATATATGGAAAGCTATATGTGTTAAGTCTGCTACATTCCCACTTACAAGTTTCCGACGGGCGAGAGTTCAAATCGGATATAATTCCAATTCTTATTCGGAAATCAGTCTAGAAATCGGAATAGTATTGGAAAAAGTTGGAACAAGAAAATAATTGTAATTACAATTGCTGTCTGGCTGGAGTGTGACATGTATGAAGCATGTGTCTTATCCTGAGTACAATTTATGCAAAACATTTTCAGCGATCGCTGCCAAAAATAGAAGTGATCAGATGGAAAAATTCAACAGATAGTTTTGTTTCTAAGGAATTTGATCATGATGATAATATGTAAGCGGTGTATATATTTTAATGTGGTATGGGAAATAGAGATTGGTGCATAGTGGATTGGATTTGTTTAATGTGGGTGCCCAAAACAAGACAGCGGGAATAGATATATCCCAAATTGCACGAGAACCATGTTGTACTCATTGTGATATTACGTTGTGTGCTATTTCTGTATTTTTTGATAAGCTAGCTATATTTATAGACCATTAAGCACATCTGATATGCCCTGCCTGTAGTTTACAGCGCATGCTATATGCATTGCCTAAAATGTGTTGGAGGCCATAATTCTTTAGTACAAAATTCAGTGTCGCTATGACTAGATTATGGGTAAAGTCAAACATATATTTATCCAATGATCTAAACCCGTGATCGGTAAGTAAGTGCAGTTATGTCAAATGAGCAGTGCAATAATAATTTTGTTTCAGAATTGAAAGTTCAAACTAAATGACAAGTGGTTCATGATAAAAGTCTGCACTGCAATCACCAGACGCCAAATGACATTACCCCAGGAATGATTCAGACAGAATAATAAGAAACAAAATAGATTGCGAATCGATCCACGGTATGGGTAATTTAGGGGGCCCTAGTGCAGTGGTTAAAGCTGTCTGCTTGGGAAGAAGTCAAAGATCCCGGGTTCGAACCCCACCCTGCCCTCCAAGTTTTAAAAACAAATTATATTTCTCCACCCACTCGTAAATATTCAATATTGTGTGGAACCTCCGTGACCGAGAGGTAACTTCGTTGGCCTCAGACCGCCAGGGCTCGAATTTCGAATCCTGTGTCTTGTAGGCAGTGTCATCTCATTCATCCCCAGGATGTTTTCCTGACCCACTTTAGCCTGGGCACAAAGCTGGCCTAAAGCCCCATTCATTTTATTTCATTTTGCATAAGTAATTTATCTAAAATCATTTTAGAAATAGCTTGCAGTGAGTAAGAAATAAGAGGATATATCATATAAATTGTTGAATTTGCGTGGATATGCACATTAATTCACCATCGATATCGATCATAATTTATATTATCGATCTGTCTAAAAATTTCCATGTGATTTAATCTATTGTCCCTGGTCAGCAATACGATACCTATGTCATGTCTGACATGTTGGTGATTTACTTTTTATTTTGTGTTTATTGTTTATTACTGCTACTGTTTATCATACCGCTTCATGTGTGGGACCTGCTGCATTATGAGGCGGGTAAGACTATTTTTCATTTAGAGTCGAACCTTGCACTTTGGGTTAAAAGCATGAATTTTTACCTGTGTTTTGTATTGAGCTTAATATGTGAACGACTGCAGCAATTTGCTGATATCAAGTCCAACCCTTTACCTTCTAATCGTTAAAGCGTTGAAATATGTTTGTACAGACCATGGAGACCAAAAGGTTTTTTTTTAATACCTAAGTCATGATCATCAGTGCGGAGATCGACTTTAGACGTCTAAATTGGAAACACTCTAAAATCTAAAGTCGATCCCCGCGCTGTAAGGGTCAGTCATTCCATATGAGACCTAATTGAGTGACATCGGGGATTCTATGTTTCTCACAGATGTTTGTCCAATGTCCCTAATTTATTGGATTTCACTTTAAAAAAGTAACTTGATTTTTAGCTTTTCACATCGATTTCAATCAACAAAATAGCAAATTGGTGTGTGACTATTTTTGTAATTGACAATAATCACTGAGGCAAACTTAGGCAAGATTTGTGAGTTCTGTACAAAACAAATAATGTGTTGAAAATAACAGGTATCAATAAAAAGTGTGATTTGACATAAGGAAAGATCAATGTTACGAGCTTAATTGTGACTTACTTACTTCAGCGTACTATATAATATAGGAAGGTCGATAGAGTACACAATGCCCTCTAGTTAGTCAGTTGACCTTGTAACTGACACACAATGTCCTCCAGATGGATTGTAGTAATATCTCTATCGATTACCACTCACTCCTAGTATCCTGATTACTGGAAGGTCCAATCATGGCCCACCGGCAATGACGGTATGCCATGATTTAGAAGCCATTGCCATTTGGGCCATACCTATTAAACAATGTAACACTCATTCATAGTGCTATCCCAACTAATGCTACGGGTCCACTGTTGAACCACCATCATTGACGGTGGGCCATAATTGATCCAACATTTGACCCTAATTACTGGTTTAGCCCCTTACTTACTGCGATAATTAATTGAAATTGTCTAAACTGTCAGATTTTACCCACTTGAAATTGTGTTTCGCTACCCATGTGTTTCGCTACCCACAACTTCAAGTGTGTGAAAATTACTCATGTTTGTTTAATTTGAAACCAAACATTTCATTCCCAATAACTGTGATTTAACTTAATATTAAAACACATAGTAAACATGCTGAAAAAGACAATGGGCGTATTTAGCGCTATCAAGGTAATATTTTAAAACACAGCTCAAATGTTTTTATTTCTGTGACTTGTATGATTTTCTTTGAATTTTTCTTTATATATAATATATTTTAAAAAGCTGAAACGTCCTTATTTCGGACGCTTGTATAATTTTTGAAATTACATTATTGACACGATGTCCGTGGTTCATGCAATACTTCTCTAGCGTGTAAAGGGATGTTGATGCTGTTTTCTCTTGGCTTTTAGTTTTTTATAACAGGTAGAACTGACAATGACCATAATCAAAGGTATCAATAGGACATACAATGACTATAACCACAGGTATCAATTACTCGGGATATATTTCAATTGGATCTATTGATTGCAAGTTAACACGGATACAATAATGGTAGCTTTATTTCTCTTTATTGCAACGTAGTAACGAGAGATGTATGGATCAAATAATGATCCAAGGTTGAATATAATGCGAATAAATAAGTTGGTGGTAACATGCTTAATGAGACTTTCAACACTGTGTATATTTCTTCTGATTTCGGTTCATGTGGCGAAATTTACCACTGGATAAAGCTCATTTTTTAAATACTGCTGTAATCTTGTCTTACCTTTCTATACTTGCTCGGGGTAGGTTTTCAGATAAATTTATAATGTTTCTCTTCTCTCAACGTTGACTATCCATTGACTAGGGGGTAAATTGTAAAGTTGGCTAATACCCAAGTCTTCAAACTTGATATCAGACTATTAACCTGCACCTTTATCATTTACAATAACAATAATTGAAGGTCAGTATGTACAAGGATGAGGAAAACATTTTTACTTTAAATGTAATTGTATACTTGGTAATGTCGGTCATTTGAACGTATTTGTCCTATCAATGAGCCACAAGCCATATGAGAGTACACATACATGTCAATAGAGCTTACAGCGGATCTGACCAGAGAATACTACAACAAATAAAGAACATAAAATTACTGATAAAAAACGGACCAGAACAGAACAAATTTAGAACTGAACAGAGCAGAGCAGAGCAGAGCAGAGCAGAGCAGAGCAGAGCAGAGCAAAACAGAACAGAACAGAACAGAACAGAACAGAACAGAACAGATCATGGCGGAGCAAAGCAAAACAGAGCAAAACAGAGCAAAACAGAGCAAAACAGAGCAAAACAGAACAGAACAGAACAGAACAGAACAGAACAGAACAGAACAGAACAGAACAGAACAGAACAGAACAGAACAGAACAGAACAGAACAGAACAGAACAGAACAGAACAGAGCAGAGCAGAGCAGAGCAGAGCAGAACAGAACAGAACAGAACAGAACCAAACAAAACAGAGCAAAACATAACAGAACAGAACAGAACAGAACACAACAGAACACAACAGAACACAACAGAACACAACACAACACAACACAACACAACACAACACAACACAACACAACAGAGCAGAGCAATACGTGACAGCTATACGTACAACCGTTAGAAACAAATCCATCTTCAATGTGTAGTTGTGAATGAATGCTATGCAAAACATACACATTGTAACACTCTGTTTTTCTCAGAGAGTGAATAATTACACATAATGAACATGATAAATGATAATGAAAATAATTGTAGAGATGGGAATTCACAGTTCCAATTATTTTTATAATTGCTTATTGCGGAGAATTATCTCCAGGATGACAGCTTCATACTGCCACATTAAACCAAACAGTTTGGCATCTGTATTTGTATTGCTCACTCAAGATTGATTTATATAATAATATAGACACATGTTCCAGATACATACAAGGTACTCTATATTTCCCACTTTGTATTGGTCGAGATAATAAACAGAATATATACTGTTTGTTGCAGAACATCTATTTACTACAAGTTTAGCCATACCGAATATTTATTGGTGTGTCCTAAATGTGATAACGGTAATCATAACATAAACACATCGTGGGAGAACTGAAACGCTGGAAGCGTTGGCCCACCACTCAGCCACCATTGGTCACGTAGTATATGTGAGGAGGTGGTTGTGATCCCTTTTACTGCAAGGATTGATGTGAATGAGATATTAAGAGGGGTTCAGCCCCTCTGAGAGACTGGGAGACTGAGAGACCGGGAGACTGGCAGACTGGGAGACTGAGAGACAGGGAGACAGGGAGCATGTAAACCAGAGCAGAGCCTGATAAACTCACCATGTCACAGTGTGTAAACTATCACGTCAATATCTGTCATAAACGATAGAGTTAGACAAGGAGAAATACATATACGTAGTCTAGGACATTGATCCTGCATCGGGCCATTAGAACCACACATAGTGTTCAGTGCTTTTTAAGTTGTTGTTCAAGTCGGTAAGATAACAAGTTTCAATTAGATACAGTACAGTCTGTGTTTTTGTAATTGTGAAATTAATATGACAACTTTTCTCAATCAAAGTTAGTATTTTAATGTATTTCTTTTGACATTCATTCAACCAAAGTTTAAATACTACACGCCATTAGTCATTAAAATCAAAAGCTAAACCGGGACCATATGGCAGTGCCCTCTACAAACAGGATTCGAAATTCGAAGCTGACAGTTTGATGTTGATCGCAGTACCTTTGTGTGACGGAGGCTCTCCACAATACTGAAATCAGAAATAGCAATCAGATTTGAATAATGGCCACACACAGTAAATAATGTAGTCAGGCGATTCACTATGACATATGGCAGGTGAGTTTGTCAGCCTTCGAAAACCCGCGGATATATTAATACATGCCACCTAAGCTAATATTCATTCTTAGGTGGCTTCCACGCCAGGAAGTCCCATATTCTCTAATATGTGTGATATGATTTTTAATCTGATGTCTGAGACAAGTAAAATTTCACTAAAATTAGTTTAATAATGTGTAGTAGTTGCTCAGATGGGAGGTTTCTCTAATAAAAAATAGTCACCTCTGATTTCATGATCGATCTATGATCGATCATGAAATCAAGTAACTTGGGAGATGACTATTTTTCAATAAAACAATGTGTTCGCCCAAAGGCTCACACCTTTTCAATGGACGAGTGCTGTATTTTCTCATAGCGCCCTCAATTGGAAACCGTTTCCTTCTTAAAGGGAGAAACCACTTTTAATAATACGCAGACAAGGGGGCCCCACAATGCACTGTGCTATAAATATCATAAACTATATGTCGGTAATCTGGGTGATTTAAAGGGATAGTCCGCGGTTCATAATATGGGGGACAAAGGGCCCCACAATGCACTGCGTCATAGACATCACAAGCTACAGTCAGTAATCTGGGTGATTTAAAGGGATAGTCCACTGTGCATAATACGGGAGACAAGGAGCCCCACAATGCACTGCGCAATAGACATCACAAGTTACAGTAGTAATCTGGCTGATTTAAAGGGATAGTCCACTGTGCATAATACGGGAGACAAGAGGCCCCACAATGCACTGGTCATAGACATCATAAACTACATGTATATGCCTGTGATCCGAGTCAGTTTCCATGGTATCATCACATACATTTGTATGTGTAAAATATTTTCTACACAATCATTTTCATCGTCTTAGCTAGAAGATTATGATGTGCTACTAAATATTTTGTAATTTCGACTGAAAACAAGGGGTATCACCATGACACATTGTATAGCTCTAATGCTGAAAATTGTTCTGTAGAAACCCTCTCTACACAATCATGCGAATGACTGTGATGAGACAGACAATTACTCAGATTGCCCACTGTTATCGCTTGCGGCCTGAGGAGTGGACAACGGGTTTAGGTGTGACTGATGCTGTGTTCAGGGAAACAACTGGAAACAAGACATACATACTCTGTCTACTCCTGGAGAAAAAGTACCACTACATTCTGGTTTTAATCTAAGGTTTTCCTTAATTGGAGCCACTGAAGCTTGGCTAGCAGCTGTGAGTTATATGTCTGGGCCGTGTCCAGTTTAACACAGCAATCACAGACTGGAACAAACGATGAAACAAACTATTAATTTGGCTATTGCACTATTTCTCCTGTGGGTGGCCGCCTAAAGACCTGTGCCTGCCCAACAAACTGAGGATGTTGGGGCAGTGTAGGTTTAATGTTGGGCCAGCGTTGTGGACGGTGTGTCGACATTAGCCCTTAAAAGACTAAATGCGTCTACAGTCGTTTTTTTTGCCTGTTTCATTAGTTTATCAATATTCGGAATGAAATTGTTCTTTATGAATCAAGAGTTGCAAATTGATCGACCTCAAATCAAACTAATATTTGTAATTTTCACTCACTTGAATTAGCGGATCGCGATGGCGAGACATGACTGTCCCTTGTGGTAGCCCCACCAAACGAACCCTCCTCTTTATAAACCACGAAGCGCCTACTCCGCCAATCGTGGGGAGCCTCCATAACCGAGAGGTAGCGTGCTCGGCCTCGGACCGACACAGCTGGATTTTCGTATTCTGTGTCTGAAGGGCAGTGTCATTTCATTCATCTCACCATCCTGAGAATGTTCTCCTGACACAGCTTAGCGTATATGTGCGCAAAGGTGGCTTACACATTCATTTCATTTTCTACCCAGCAAACACAAGCAAAGACGCTACGGCCAATGTTCGTTGATGTTGGTCCACTGTCGTAGTTAATTTTAAATAATGTATATATGTTATTAGGCATGGCCTACGGCCAGTAGCCTATTAAGTTTATTTTGCCTGAGTGTGTGTCCTATATAGGAGAAAGTGGGGTGCTGTGTGTAGAAAACGGTTGACATTTATGTACAAAAAAAACAACAATGGGTGAATGTCTCGTTTGGGCTGGGTACTTAGCCAATCGTGGGGAGCATCCATGACCGAGAGGTAACATGCTTGGCCTTAGACCGACTAGGCTCGATTTTCGTATTCGGTGTCTGAAGGGCAGTGTCATTTCATTCATCTCACCATCCTCAGAAGGTTCTCCTGACACAGCTTAGCGTATATGTGCGCAAAGGTGGCCTACACATGCATTTCATTTTCTACCCAGCAAACACAAGCAAAGACGCTACGGCCAATGTTCGTTGATGTTGGTCCACTGTCGTAGTTAATTTTAGGTGATTTAACTATGTAATCGATGTGTAACTATAGCAATATCCCTTATGTATATATATGCATATGCTAATTTTTATAAAAAATAAGTGAGAGATGACATATTTATGTTCATAAAACATCTGGCTACCATTGCTACATAACAAATTTTAGGCTATGCTGATGACTTCGCAAGGCTCTGACACAGTGAATTCCATTTTTAAATGTAATAGTTCCAATACGACCACAAGTTTACGTCTGCTGAAAATGGCCTAGTTTTCATAGACACTTAAAATATTCGTCTCAATTTCATGGCATCCGAGTTTTTTTGTAAGCAGCGCGAGGGTCGTCTTTACACAGCTGGCTGTGTAAACAAAATGGCGGTCAGTGTGACTGGGCCCCGCGCAGTAAAGGAGTTAGGCGGTCCAGTCATATCATACCGGGTAATCTTCAGCCTTAAAATCATAATCACGTCTACAACCGTTTATGTAGTTTTATTTAACCTTCAAACACACGCATTTGAAGGACAAATGAGCATCACTATTGCTAGATAGGAATATGTTTTTATTTGAGTTGTACAAATGTTATTATTTTTTCCACTTGCAGTTGTGAGTCGCGCCGAGACCAGGAAACGAACCCCGAGCTCTAGCACGGAGAAAAAACACTTTACTTCTTTGCAACCAAAATATCAGAGCGGGGGAATCGCGCTCCGGCGTGACAGCCAGCAGCTAGCAACTCAACTTCACTGAAATTGTGCTGATTCTACAAAACTGTGATTGAATAAAAAGCTGCTTGTTTGAGCTCGGTTGAGTTGAGTAGCGTGTGAAGATGTGGCAATACACACCATTGCCACCGCCATCATCAATCAGATCTGTCCGCTATCACAAGTCAATCTGTCGGACGTGACAGCCGACAGCTCTAACCAAAGCACCATTGCCTCTGCCATCATCAATCAGATCTGTCCGCTATCACAAGTCAATCTGTCGGGCGTGACAGCCGGCAGTTTTAACCACTGCACCATTGCCCACGCCATCAATCAGTCAGCAGTGACAAGTGTGCACCATCACAAGTCAGCCACAGAACAGGCGGGGGTTCCCTTCCATGTGATGACGTATGAGTTCCTGGGGAATTCCCCGATTCAACTAGTCTATATTCCCGTTATTAATGACGTCACGTGCAGCGAGAACAACCCAGGCAGTTGACACTTTCAGTGCGGGGACCTACAGATAACCCTTTCCGCGCAGGGATCGGCTTTGACGTCAGAATTTCAATTTCAATTTTCTTCTGAAATATTTTGTTCTGAAATATCACAAACAACGTATATAAATGTCACAGAGTTATAACATTTATCACTATCAAAAGATTGTTTATACGAGCGATAATAAAAACACAGGATGCCTGCCATTGTCGACAGCGGGGCTCCCGAGGGTTTAATCATAAATCGCTGATGCATAAATCACATTTTATGCTGAAACGATGCATAAATTGAAATTGGGGGGAATTCGTTATTTGTGGATAAGTTGATTGATGTTCTTGTTTTGTCTTTTAAAAATGTGTAAAAACAATCATTCAATCTGGAAACAAACAATCACAGGAATATCTAATTCCAGCAAACAAGATGTTCATCCAATGCTGGTTTAATGTTGGTCCAGCGTCGTAGACAGTGGGCCACCATTAAATCAGCATTGGATGAACCTCTCATTTTTGGTTTTATATTCAATCAGCGAAAAAAAACGAGGTAATAACTTCCGTATGAGAGACTTGCTACCAGTTATCAATCAGGTAAGGACTTGAAGCACGATGAGCCAAGCTGGTCCCTTATCATGAAAAATAAGCAGCCTCTAATTCGGGGGTATTTTTTACTGTTTTTTATAAACTTATACCTATCATAGCTAAAGCCACTGGCTGTTTTTATTAAATACAAAATGTCCACACCCCCTCACACAATATGAATTACCAGTATTTGAGAAATAACGCGCCTTAAAAGGAAACAAGAAATGTACTTAAACAAAAATCACAAAAAATAAATACGACATATACAACTATTCTTGTTATTAAAATTTGTGTCGGGCTGGACAAATTATGGCATTCTACCCCCGATAAATTGTAAAGTGAATTAGCCTGTCATCTGACAAGATCTGTCAATCAAATCTGTCATTCAGTTGTTACATAAGTTATGGTGTAGAATGCGCCGGCAAACCCGAGAGGCTCTACAAATGCGATTTGAGGCTGGTCCGCCGTCTTCTTTTGCGACGCTGGTATAACATTGTACAGCATTGATAAAACACCTCGTGTTGGCAGGTTTTATACTTTGTGGTTGTGGATACTTGCCACTACCCTTCACCGTCATGTCTATTCAGCCTGATATATTCTTTATATCCAATCACATGCAGCACCCCTACCACTGGTAATCAAATTGCTAGTGTGGCCCAATCTCCCCGACCTAGATTGTATGAGGAGGAAAAAGAACGAAACTCGATAGATTCGTAGCATAGCGCCGACTATGCTTCACATCTACGAAGATATGGATTTTCAGATCATGTCTGCGTTTTGATTGCATAGAATAGATTAATTGGTCTCAATTGAGGCACATTTGCTATTGTTTGTTTGTTTGTTTGTTTGTTTGTTTGTTTGTTTGTTTGTTTGTTTGTTTGTTTGTTTTTTGTTTGTTCGTTTGTGTTGCTTCAAACTGTACACAATGCAAGTATTTATTATCCACGTAGCATTTCAATGTTTAACACTAGATTGACGTGACAAGTGCATATTAAATACATATAGGTATATCCATAGATAATTAAGCGGACATCCAATAAATAACTACAGGATGCTGGTCGTCGTTGTTGTTCATATCTGATACATAGAGCCCGCTTTATTCTCCACATGGAATATTTCAAATAGATCAATTGAATAGTGCAACGTTATATAACTGAGATTTTAATTAAGGTTTTTGTAAATTTAACATTTTAGACCATTTATATAGTGCAACATTATACGTTATATAATTGAGATTTTAATTCGGGTTTTTGTCAATTTAACAGATTACATTAGTGGGAATTCATCTCATGCGATTATAGCGGATTATAATTGCATAAGATGAATTCCCAGTAATGTTCACACATGGGTGAAAATCGGGCGAAAATGAGGCGCTATGGTATCAATTTTATTTTTGCGTCTTCCAAAAAATAAACTTGAAAGTGGTCGATTCTCTCAAACATGCTGATATATGCGCATGGTCACACTGCTCTCTAGCTTGTACTACCATTCTGATTGCTTGCTATCAGTTATTCTACAGTAACATAGCAGCTATTGTGCAATATGTAGTTAATTTATGTCTTTCTTAGTAGCAGATCGTCATATAATCACAAAGGAAAAGGTAAAATGGTATAATCATCATTCTATAAGATGTCGGCTTGTCATAGCTTCCCCTCAATAATGAGCGTCAGCCCAGCGTTGTTTTAAAACTGGCCAGCGCCGTTGACGCTGGCCCAGCATTGAAACAACGCTGGCCAAGCTCAACCTCTCACATGAAGCAACAACACTATGAGGTAAGTGAGCAATTGTTTCAGAAATAGATCAGCCGCCTGAGATTATTATTGACAAAACCGGGCTGGAATCCTGGTAATTGGTGTCCTGTTGTCAAGCACGTAATGACAACCATGAGTTATTTAAAGGGATGCTTCAGTTGGTCTGGACATATTTGTCTGGCTCAGCACTGAGCACTGTGTATGCTGAGCAGAGACACGCGGGGTGACAAGAGTGGCTCGGCGTGTCTGCAGCATCATCCATGAGAAATGAACAGACTTCGCTGTTATTATATACCCACACTCTGTCTTTTGTCATATGCTGGGGGTAGCTTTTCCCCCAATTTTATCCGTTTCTGTCATTTTTTCTTTGTGAAATGTAACTGTATTTGATAGAGACCCTTGAGAAATGGGCAAACTTGTATGCCGTATTTCAGCAGAAGTCTTATTATGTGGTGAATTATCCAATTATTTGTTCACTTTCAGATCCATTAAACCTCTCACTGCGGGGATTGCATTTTGACGTCAGAGTGTGACGTCTAATATCGATCACCGCAAAACAAAAAATAATATTTATGTAGACCCATAACATCTGGATTCCAATGAAGCAGAAAGAGATATCTAAGATATTTATGATGATATATAAATTGGAAAAAATATTTTTCCGCGGATAATATTTTTTTCTGTGAATATCAAATATTTTTCCACATATTTTTCCGCTTATTATAAATCTTTTTCCAGGGATTATAATTTTTTTCCACGGATTATAAATCTTTTTTCCACGGATAGTAAATCTTTTTTCCACGAATTATAAATCTTTTTTTCCACGGATTGTAAATTGTTTTCCACAGATTATAGATATTTTTCCGCGGATTAGAAATCTTTTTTCCGCGGATAACAAATCATTTTCCGCAGATAATAAATCTATTTTTACAGATAGTAAATCTTTTTCCACGGATTATAAATCTTTCTCCACGGATTATAAATCATTTTCCCACGAATTATAAATCATTCGCATGGATTATAAATCATTTCCGCAGATAATATTTTTTTTTCTGCAAATTATAAATCTTTTTTCACGGATTATAAATCTTTTTCCCACGGATTATAAAACTTATTCCGCAGATTCTAAATCTTTTGCCGCTGATTATAAATCTTTTGCCGCTGATTATAAATCTTTTTCCACAGATTATAAATCTTTTTCCGCGAATTCTAATTTTTTCCCCACAGAAATATAAAAAAATCCACAGATTATATATCTTTTCCCACGGATTATAAATCTTTTTCCACGGATTAGAAATCTTTTTCTGCAGATATTAAATCTTTTTCCATAGATTATAATTCTTTATCCACGGATAATTAATATTTTTCCACGGTTTATAAATATTTTTCCGCGGATTATAAATCTTTGTCCACAGATTATAAATCTTTTTCCGCAGATAATTTTTTTTTTCCACGGAGTTTATGTGGTACTTTATAATAGAGAGCAACTGCTGTAGGCAGGACAGACAGTTTAGTGTTCATAGGCGTCCCTTTTCTCTGCTGTAGACAGGGCAGAATATTAGTGTTTATAGGCGTCAGTTGATCCTAAGTATCACAGGTCGGCATGCACTACTGCTTTTTGATGACACACACCATACTTACGAGGTGCTAGGACGCATTCTAATGTCCTGAGGATCTCACGAAGAACAGCTTAATGATATATTGTTATAACTTAATGCGCTGACGCCACATATTTTTATCCACGTGCTAGTAAATCATTTAGTCAGTCCCGCCCTGTATAAAACAGGTCACTCGTTCAGATTTGTGAGATACAATAAAGACATTTTACATAAAATCAGTCATATTAATACATAACTAATACATAATTTATGCTATCTTGGAAATCATATGTGAACGTTTCATAATATAACTAAATGCATGCTGCGAATATTAAAATAAAGTGCATGAACATTATAAAAATGGAGTAGTCTAAGTTGCATGAAAAGAACAATAATACAATTGCTCAAATGAATCAAAAATTAAATGAGTCAAAGTGAAAGAGCGAAATAACGAATTTATGAAAAACTGAACAGATGAACTGATAAACAAATTATAAATTGGCTGACTAGAATAATTAAAGAGCGATCTGGGAATGAATAATGAGGACTTTTCATATTTACAGATTCATTTGTGACATTGTTTTTGATCTTATATTTAAAAATATTTGCAGTTTTTATAATATCCTAGCACCATTCTCTCGTCGCTGAATAAAAACATCATTTCATGTGAATTAGCCAAATTTAAAAAATCATTGTTCAAATACTCAGCCAGATATTGGGCAAAAAGTTGAGCATCTATCACAAAATGCTACAATATTTCCGTGACATTTCATTTGGTTTGAATCTTTCTGGGAATGTGAATTCTGCCGAATATTTCTGGGAATATGAATTCTGCCGAATATTTCTTGGAATGTGAATTCTGCTTTTCAAAGACAGACATAAAAAATTGGATACTTGCAGAATAGACACGTTCTTCCTTTACAATCCATACAACATCAACAAAATATCTACTTAAAAAGTAAAGAGTTCGAGCTATTTGACTTGGCATGCCAGAATTGATCTTTCTCTGTTTGTTCCGTTCTACCAATTCAAAACATGAAGAATTGATGGACTGAAAAAAATATTGTGCATCTTCTGTCGTAACAGGATTTGTTTTGCAGGACACGTCATTGCGCTGTTGTTTAGTGGAAACATAAAGAATCACGGGCTTAATATCAGTGAGGTTTGTTATCATAAACTATTAGAACACTGTATCAAGTCATTGTGACTGATGATTCAATGTGTCATGGTACCTAAGTAAATGATTTACAGCGGATTTAAAGAATGAATAAGTTAATGTCACGCTTTTTTGTCAGTTAATTTGTCTTTTGCAGTTATTCAAAGATGGCACCAGCTGATGTGTATTCAGATTTGAGAAATTGTGTAAATTGATCAATTCTAGTCCAATTTGCTTTTGTAAAACACTATTTTAACTAGTATAGAAGTATGTTAATTTATCAGAATACTCCCATACCTGTTTGAAGAATTTTTTGCGCTTTTAGCCCAAGAACATAATTTTTTTTTTTTTTTTTTTTTTTTTTTTTACATTTTTGTTGGGACGACCGTCTGATTATCATTTTGCTATATATTTGAAATATATTTGTATAAATACATCTACATTCTTGCACGCTTGTAGATATTTATTATGTAATCACTGGTACATTATCGTTTTCTT
Source organism: Flabesymbios commensalis (assembly GCA_964017125.1). Lineage (NCBI taxonomy): Eukaryota > Metazoa > Annelida > Polychaeta > Terebellida > Flabelligeridae > Flabesymbios > Flabesymbios commensalis. Next base: position 86,627,412 of record OZ024909.1, read on the forward strand.
TATAATCATTGACCCTTTTGCAACTTGAATATCTTGAAATTATTTTTTCTTGTGTGAGAGGTGGCCATAGTGGTAGCGGCATTTTTTGTCTTAACTATGGTCTCCTGATTGTTATTAATTTTGTACTTTTCACTTTATTTGTAATTAATTATGTTTTGGTCAAATAAATTTATTCTCTTCTTCTTTCTTCTTCTGTCAAGTTTCGCATTTATTTTAAAATATGTACAATAACTTTCCGAACCATAAAAGGCAACCAACCTGCATATCTGTCATATCGAACTTACTTGCTCAAAATATCTACGCTCCACAAATTCAAATAGATTTGTTGTTATTCGTATAAAAAACAAGACTGGGTCAAATGCGTTTTCCATCCTTATAGAACGCCCTGCCTGTGTCCATGCGTAATGCCCGAACAATTTTAACAATTCGGAAATTACTTAAATCCCACCTATTTGATCTGGCTTTCCCACCATAGCCCCTCGGTAGCCCAGCTCTCTGTTGAAGAATCTGCTTTGGCCTGGACTATGACACATGGTAGTGCTAAGGATGTGTGCGCCTGTGAGCTCGGTCCGCTGAGGACAAAGGCGCTACAGGAGTTTTATCGTTTGATTGGTTGATATATACACGTATACACGTATATGTATTCAGCTATGGAATAAAGGAACGCGCATGGGATCGTGAGCTGTATCTATGTTATATAAGCATTGTAGAAAAAATGGCCCACGAGTATAGGGTGGATTAACTTTTGTAGTTTGATGTTAACCGCTCAAAATTTAACCCCATAGGTGTTTTTGACCCTTTATTAGGGGGTACCCCCCGAACCTGTCTAAAATTAGGGGATAGTGTTATGCAAACGCCTGTTTTTGCTGTTCTTGTTTATCAATCTACACATGCAATATACCATGTAAAAGTCAATACCATTTTCGTTCAAATGATGTATTGCATGGTGCAGACGATCAAAGAGTAACCTCTACAAACACGTTGAGGCATTTTATCAAAATCGACAACAAGACAAGCTAGTCAACATGGCCAGTGGAAACGACTAAATAAAACATAATTATTGGCCATATCTATATTTGACCTATGTTTTCTTAACCCAGATGTGTATAAATGTTATCACGAAATTCAGAAGGCTTGGCACTTACATTTGATATGATTAAATAAAAGGGTTTACCACAGCTTCCAGTATACAAAAATAGTAGGCTTACTACACATTTCTGATTGCGATGTAGGAACAAAAGTCTTCCATCAACCCCTAAAGCGCTGAAATATTATTTGTATAAACCAACTAATCAACCGAAAAGTTTTCAGAAAACCACGACAATTGAAGACGGCATTAGTGACTTTCACTCAACTGTGTGCACAACCATGAAAGTACACATTAAAAATCAAACAAAGAAAATACTACACTGTCGATCGTACAAAAATTTTACGAAAAACGATTTTTTGGAAGACCTAAAATCCAGTGGAATAAATTCATGTGAGTCTGTGAAAGATCCAAATGCAGCCATAAAACTATTCACTGACTGCTTTGTATCATCAGCAGATACACACGCTCCACTGAAAGAGAGGCATATTAGACCTAACCAACCTCCATTTCTGAACAAAAAATTGAAAAAGGCAATTTGGCTTAGAAAACGACTTTACAAGAAATTTCTTTTGGACCGCTCAAGTCAAAATTGGGAAGCTTACCGAATTGAAAGAAATAAATGTGTTGACATACGACGACGTTCAATTAGGACTTATTTTCAATCAAAATTCACAGATGTTAAGATGTCAGGTTCAACCTTCTGGAAAACGGTTAAGCCGTATTTGACTAATAAAGGACACCATAATGGTTGTGATCTACAGTTGAGTGAAGGTGGTCGAATAATAACAGACCAAAAAGAAGTGGCTGAGACCATAAATAACTATTTTATAAATGTTGCAGTGGATATCGGAAATAAAATCAAACCAGACTGTGGCTATGGTGACCATCCCGGTGTTAAAATTATTAGAGAGCATTTACCACAAAATCAAAGTCTTTCCTTCAGACACACAAACGAAAATGAGGTAGCCAAAATCTTACACTCACTAAATCCAAAAAAGGCACCTGGCCCAGACAAAATTCCACCAAAACTCATTAAAATGGCTAAACCAGTTATATCTGTCACAATTGCCGGGATGATCAATAATGCCATAGATACAGGAACGTTTCCAGATGCTTTAAAAAAGGCAGATGTCACCCCAGTATTTAAAAAAGCTGACCAGTTAAGTAAAGAAAATTACAGGCCTGTAAGCATTTTGCCCTGTCTATCTAAGGTGTATGAGAAGGTTCTGGCCATACAGCTTGGCGAGTATTTTGAAAATATTTTCGACCAAGCCTTGTCCGCTTTTAGAGCAGGATATAGTCGCCAAGACACCTTTCTTAGTCTTGTAGAGAAATGGAAAATGTCGCTGAGAGAACATAAGCATGCAGGGGCTATACTTATGGACCTCAGCAAGGCATTTGACTGTATGCCACATGGACTGTTACTCACCAAGCTGGAGGCCTACGGCCTTAGCGGAAATAGCATCAAGATTATGCGATCGTATTTGACTGGAAGAAAACAGAGAGTAAAAATTGGAAATGGGACAAGTGAATGGGCTGATATCCTTAAAGGCGTACCCCAGGGTTCTATCCTGGGGCCTATTTTATTGAACATTTTCCTTAATGACATGTTCAAATTTATCAGAAAAGCAGAGCTTGTAAACTACGCCGATGACAATACCATCAATGCCATAGAATCCTCACAACAGCTCGTTGTACAAACTCTCCAGACTGAATCCAAGGCTGCCATTAACTGGTTTACTTTAAATGAAATGCTGGCAAATCCCCACAAATTTCAGGCAGTTTTTCTGGCATCCGCAGACATGGAATTTAAATTCGAAATTGATGACATCACACTAGTTGCAGAAGATTATGTTAAGCTCCTTGGAGTCAATCTGGATAAAAATCTAAATTACGACACACATATAAAACAGATTTGTAAAAAAGCTGGCAACCATTTAAATGCTTTAAAAAGACTCTCATCATATATCAGTATCAACCATAGAATGGCAATATTTCGCTGTTTCATACTGTGCCATTTCCAGTTCTGTAGCATTGTGTGGCATTTTTGTGGAGTGGGGAACACTAAAAAGATGGAAAAAATTTAGGAGAGAGGGCTGCGTTTTGTTTATGGTGACTATACTTCAGACTATGATTCTCTTCTTTGCAAGTCCAAAATGCCGAGCTTGAAATTGGGGAGGGAAAGAAACATTGCGATTCAGACATACAAAATTAAAAACAATCTGGCTCCTAGATATTTGGAAGAACTAATAACACCAATACAAAATTCAAAATTTCACCTGCCTTTGTTTAAATCAACAAGGCATGGTCTAAATTCATTTGCTTATATGGCCCCTAGGAGTTGGAAGACTCTACCTGAATGCACACGCAATGCTACCTCTCTGCAAAACTTCAAGTCGCTAATAAATAAGTGGTCAGGTATACACAGAAGCCAACACAAATGTGCAAATTGCATCAAATAACATAGCTCTTTTATTATTATTTATTTTTTTATCATGTTATTTTAAACTATGTCTAGGATCTTAAAATATTCTAGGATGATTATTTAATCTATCTTTGCTTTTAATTATATTTATACATAGATGCAGGACGTCATTAATTCAATTAATATATAACGTAACTGTGATATTTTTATTCATAATCTTAGCTCTGTGATAAAACCATTGTGCTATAATGTATGTATATATAAGTATATATAATTATATAGTAATTGATCATTTTGACTATAATATATTAGTATTATTTATTTTTTTATCATGCTATTTTAAACTATGTCAAAGATCTTAAAATATTCTCTGATAAGTATTTAATCCATCTTTGCTTTTAATCATGATTATACATTGATGCAGGACGTCATTAATTTAATTTACTTTTTACGTAGTGTAACCGTGATATTTTATTCATAATCTTAACTCTGTGATAAAGTCAATTTCCTGTACTTTACATATATAAGTATATACAATAATATACTATTTGATAATTTGACTATAATATAGTATTAGTAGTAAAATAATATTGAGAAGGTGATATTTTTAATACAGGACTAGAAAAACCTAATATATTGTTTTGAATAGGCCTATGTGTTGCATACTATGTGATATTGTTAATGTTATTCATTGTTGAATTTTAGTACCACGGATCGGTCGAATAGCCTCAGGCTAATGTTTTATGGTTTAACTGTACCATGCCGATTGAAAATAAAATTTATCTTATCTTATCTCATCTTACCAAGGGACCGAAGGGGTTTTCTCAATTTGAAATCATCATGTCTTAGTCAGCTCTTTCCGCTTCATTTGGAATACCTATGGGTATACAGCCATGATAGATGTTTTACTCTTTCAGTGAGGAGATCGAGATATATATATATATATATATATATATATATATATATATATATATATATATATATATATATATATATACATCTACGCAGCGGACGGCTGTAGTTTATTGTCCACAAAAAATATGAACGGTGACGTCAATGACGCATCATACATTTTCCCCAATTGAAGTTGTGTCTCGCTACCGCGACATACAACTTCAAGGGCGGCAATTACTCATATTAGTTAAATTTAAAACCAAACATTTGCAAACCTTGTTTTCCAATCACACATTTCTTTCACAATAAATGTGATTCAACATGTTGATTAAAACAACTTCTGGGTATAGTCGTGCTAAAGGTATAGTCGTGCTAAGTGATTAAATGGATACTATCGAAATCTAGATATCAGAAAAATAGAAGTTGTTGATCTGACATTCTTTATGGAATAAGGTAAAGTGCTAGTCTCATGAATATATTTATGACTAATTTGCAGCGGCAGTTTACCCATGGGATGGAATTTACAATTCTGAACTATAAATGAATGAGGGTTTATGCCCCCTTTGTTCACATGCTGTCCGAGCTGTACCAAGAGAACCTCCTGAGGATGATGAGATGAGTATCAGATAGTACTGCCCTCCAGATAAGGATTCAAACTTCGAACCTGGCGGTTTGAGATCGACGACGCTATATACCTATCTTCACTATTGTTTTTTACGAGTGAGTAAACAGAGAGAACATCTAGTTTCTTTGAAACCTGGGAAAAGGGATATCGAGAGTGGACTACTAGAGCTTAGCCCCTGTGCGACAAGCGGTAACTTTTTCAAACTGCATGACCCCGCCCTATGATGTTTAGTTTATGACATGCCCGAATTCATACAATCAAAACAAGTGTATAATTTCATAATCTCATCATGACAATCGTTAATTGAATAAAATCGTGAAATCCTCTCAGGTTCCCCAGCAATAGCCGAAACACGTCGTTTATATCTCGGCAGCAAATTGATTTTGATATGCCTTGACTCAGCCACTATGCCAGCAGACACAAGATGCTGAAGCAATGGTTGTTTAACGTATGTCGTAGACGGTGGACTAACGTTAAACAAACATTAATTCAACGTCTTGTGTCAGCTGGGATGCACCTCCCAATGGGCCAAATATTAAGTCAGGTAGGTATTCACCTTGCCAGATTCTGAAAAAAGCGCGATATATCATAATAGATAAACTCAAAATGTCCTTATTTTAACATTTTCACCACTAAGGTCTACTATCAATCGTTTTTAATCGCTTTTATTGACATGTTACATCACAGTTATTTATAATGAAAGGAGATTTCGCGGTGTTAAGATATCACATACATAGCCGACCACCAGCAAACCCAATGCCGGCTTAACGCTGGTATATCGTCTGCAATATTATACAAGCATTGCGCCAACTTAACGTGTTTGAAGGGCTCCTGCTATTATATATTATATACCCAGCAAACACAAAACATTTCTATAGCATTTGTACAATGTTGGGCCAACGTCGAAGACTTTGGGCCGACGTTGTATTAATGGTATACAAATGTTTTGTGTTTGCTGGGTATGGACTGTGGAAGCTGCCCTAAGATGTAGCTATTCCTTCTGTGCCAGACTAGACGGAGAGTAATAAAGCAGGCAGGAAAATCGCGCGAAACTTTAGACCAACTGTTAAAAGAAGTGAAGTGTTTGATCACCGCAGTGTTGACTGGGGTAATAGTCATTTCAAACTCTCCTTGATGTGGTTTCACTGTTAGGTGTATTTCGGTATTCTTCGACATCGCATCTTCGACTTAAAATACATAGAATATCCATGAATGGCTCCCAAACTGACGTCAATGGTTTATGTGGATAGAACAATAGAAACTACAAATTTGGTACGTGTTTCGAACGCTATGTAACAAATGAATCACACTCAATATAAATATCGGATCACATATAATCCCGTGGATGAGGGCGGTTTCACCTTTATGAAAAACATAAACAAGGTCTGCTTATTTTATCTGTCAATCATACGTTAGACATCGTGATCATGACAAGCAGGGGTCAGTTAATATTGATTGACATCGCTTTCTGTACATTGTGGTGATATTGCGACTAAAGAATATCCAAATCAATTTCACGACAGAAGAATCTTCAAAGCACTATCGTGACAGAATAATCTCCGAAGCAATATCGTGAGAGCAGTATGTCCTAAGAAATATCGCGACAAAAGAATATCCGAAGCAATATTGCGACAGAAGAATTTCGGAAGCAATTTTGCGACAGAAGAATGCGCGAAATAATCTAGCTACAGAAGAATGTCCGTAGCAATATCGTGACAGAAGAATGTCAAAAGCAATATCGCGACAGAAGAATGTCAGAAGCAATATCGCGACAGAAGAATGTCAGAAGCAATATTGCGACAGAAGAATGTCAAAAGCAATATCGCGACAGAAGAATGTCAGAAGCAATATCGCGACAGAAGAATGTCAGAAGCAATATTGCGACAGAAGAATGTCAGAAGCAATATCGCGACAGAAGAATGTAAGAAGCAATATCGCGACAGGAGAATGTCAGAAGCAATATCGCGACAGAAGAATGTCAGAAGCGATATTGCGACAGAAGAATATCAGAAGCAATATCGCGACAGAAGAATGTCAGAAGCAATATCGCGACAAAAGAATGTCAGTAGCAATATCGCGACAGGAGAATGGCAGAAGCAATATTGCGACAGAAGAATGTCAGAAGCAATATCGCGACAGAAGAATGTCAGAAGCAATATTGCGACAGAAGAATGTCAGAAGCGATATCGCGACAGTTAAATGTCAGTATGTTAGTAGGTCTATGCCCTACCCTTATCGTACCCTGATTCATAATACACAATACCACTGGCAGCACAGTATAATCCAGGCATTGGAACATTTTGGCACATTAACTATATGCTCATTCTTAATAACACATATTCGTCCCGGCTGAGATTTGACCCCAGTATCTTTGAGTCTCAAGTAACAGATGAACTTAACGAATCATCGGACCCATCTGTGAGACCTACCTGAGGGAATAACTAAGAATATTGCAATTTAAAATAACACTATGGTGAGTATCTGATCACAGATACTCCACCCTTTCCCGCTAAGATATCTAATTTATTTTTTACCACTCCCGCGACCCACAACTTCGAGTAGATGAATCATTACTTAGTTTGAGACCGATATTTGCAAATCTTGATGTTCGAACACACACTTCGTTCCCAATAACAGTGATTCAATCATCGTTATATTCGTTATAGTCGTCATAGTCGTCATATTCGTTATAGTCGTCATAGTCATTATAGTCGTCATAGTCGTTATATTCGTTATAGTCGTCATAGTCATTATAGTCGTTATAGTCGTTACAGTCGCTATAGTCGTTATAGTCATTATAGTCGTTATAGTCTTTATAGTCGTTTTAGTCGCTATAGTTGTTATAGTCGTTATAGTCGTCATAGTCGTTATAGTCGTTACAGTCGTTATAGTCGTTATAGTCGTTATAGACGTTATAGTCGTTATAGTCGTTATAGTCGTTATAGTCATTATAGTCGTTATAGTCGTTATAGTCGTTATAGTCATTATAGTCGTTATAGTCATTATAGTCGTCACAGACGTCATATTCGTCATAGTCGTTATAGTCGTCATAGTCGTTATATTCGTTATAGTCGTCATAGTCGTCATATTCGTCATAGTCGTTATAGTCGTTATAGTCATTATAGTCGTTATAGTCGTTATAGTCGTTATAGTCATTATAGTTGTTATAGTCGTTATAGTCGTTATAGTCGTTATAGTCGTTATAGTCATTATAGTCGTTATAGTCGTTATAGTCGCTATAGTCGTTATAGTCGTCATAGTGGTTATAGTCGTTATAGTCAATATAGTTGTTATAGTCGTTATAGTCGTTATAGTTGTTATAGTCGTTATAGTCGTTATAGTTGTTATAGTCGTTATAGTCGTTATAGTCGTTATAGTCGTTATAGTCATTATAGTCGTTATAGTCATTATAGTTGTTATAGTCGTTATAGTCGTCATAGTCGTCATAGTCGTCATAGTCGTTATAGTCGTTATAGTCGTTATAGTCGTTATAGTCGTTATAGTCATTATAGTCGTTATAGTTGTTATAGTCGTTATAATCGTTATAGTCGTTATAGTCGTTATAGCCTTTATAGTCGTCACAGACGTTATAGTCTTTATAGTCGTTACAGACGTTATAGTCGTTATAGTCAACAAAAGAACTCCTGGTGTAATGTTATATGACGGAAGTGGACGCCATCCTATTTTTCTAGAGGTGAAGCAAAGAATGATGGCATTCTGGTCTAAGATAATACTCAATGATTCGCTATAATGTCATAAAGTTAATATACACATGAAATTTGTATCAATTCATTAATTTAGATTGAATGAAACCAGCTCTTAAATTACGACTGAACGACCAGTATCAACAATCATGGAATGCAGAAGTTTTTAAATCTAACAAATGTCTAAATTATCGCATGTATAAGTGGACGCCACAACTCGACGCTTATATCACAATATTGACTAAACATCTTGGGATTAAACTTTCTAGATTTCGAGTATCTAATAATAACGTACCAATTTAAAAAAAAAGGTCATTATGATTCTGTCCCAAGAGAAGATCGACTTTCTATGCTATGAAACAGTTCTGAGATGAAAACTATCACTTATTTATTTGTTCATATTTCAAAAGAGAAAGAAAGCTATATCTGCCTCTAAATGTCGGGATAATATTGGCCCACCTTCTTCGGCGTTGGCCCAACATTAAGCCAACATTGGATCAACAACTTATTTTGCTGGGGACAATATATTTGATGACAATATGCTTTGATAACTCACATTGTCATGAGACTCCAGGTGATCTTCCTTTCTATCTCTTTTTTTTCAAGAGGAATCCTATACAGCGGTACTATCCAGATATATGTCAATATTCCAGCGAAGCGATTGTAATGTATTATCCAATTATTTGTGGTAAATTGTCTGTGTAAAACGTAATCCAAATTAAACTACTGATGCAAACACAGAAGAAAGCGTGTAAACTTTGTCGACAAATCACTTCAACAACAGTAACTGCTGTTGGCTGGATTATGAACAAGCTTTCTGATATCTCTCCGTTATCAACAATCTCTGGTATATCTCCCTCCTGGTTTCTTGTTCTATAAATTTAATATCCCTTCACCTCGATCCTGTTGGACAAGAAGCATTCAGTAGAAATCCCTAGCACTGCCAAGCTGTGCTAACTTAGCTGGAGTGCCACCGTGCGTGTACACTTTGGCGACAAATCACTTTCACAACAATAACAGCTGTTGGCTCGATTATGAACGAGCTTTCTGGTATCTCTCCGTTATGAGCAAACTTTCTGGTATATCTCGTAATCTCGATTCTGGTATATCGTCGTTTATTGTTGTTTAAGTATAATATCAGTTCACCTGCATCTGCTGGTACAAGAAGCACTCACCAGAAATCAGTAGCACTGACAAGCTATGCTAACTTTGACTTTGTTGGAGAGCTACCGTGTGTGTTTGACATGGATCACTTGAGAAATGACGTCACAGGAAGGGGTGTCCTTAGTGCGTATTTTGCAGCATCCGTTGCATCGATGCGGAGTGTCCACAACATCAATGACATGTGGTGCTGCTTCTGGCCGATGGTAGCTGGTCATGACGAGCCATCAACGGCGACAGCAACGACAACAGCAATGCAATGTCACTCTAATACAGCACCATCAGCAATGCCATCAGCAATGCCATCAGAAATGCCATCAGCAACGCCATCAGCAATGCCATCAGCAACTCCATCAGCAGTTCCGCATTCTCATACTCTAGTTGCTGCGGGCTGCTGACTGACTCACTGACTGTCCGACTGGCTTGAGGATTGGATGCCTGGCTGGCAGGATGGCTAAGTGGCTGGCTGACAAACCGGTTTTTTCGTTGGTTGGTTGTTTGGTTGGTTGGTTGGTTTTGTGGTCAGGGTGAGAGTTAGGGTCCATGGTTAGGGTCGGGTAAGGGTTCCAGTACCTGTTTCCCCATAAAACCCGGTATCGACCTGTCAACCGTACTCTCATCATACCCTGAAGGGTCTGACTTTCGTCACTCCTTCAAGGGCATGCCTTTCCATGTTTCCAACCCAGTGCACTGACCGAGGAGAAGTATAGCCTTATATATAAAAAGGAAAACAATCATACTAATTGCTATAAATTATACCTCATCTAATGCATTTACTAATGTAGTCAGATCCTGACTTGAGTCGGATCCGATAACCGTTGGGTTGTCCAGTGGGGCTTTCCCCAATCTACTTCTCACCAAGAGATCACGTAGATTGTGTCACCTTTTAAATGCTGTTATGCACCGTTTATACAGGATGTTTGGATGTTTCGCTTTAAGTTAATTGAAATAAGTCTTCACTAATTTAGCTGCCTCCACCGAAGTTGCAGAGTAGGTAATAACAAAGGGGGTGACGCCACCATCCTTAGGGGAAGGTACCGTATTTAGGCCGAATGGAGAATACGTGAATAGGGATAATTGCCACTTCCTTTCTGCTTCAAGTCGCCCAATCTTATTTAGAGTTATGTCTCCCGTATTTGTCAATACTTCAAGATACAATTGGTTGGTTGGATAAGTGACTGGCTGGCTGCCTGGCTGGCTGCCTGGCCAGCCGGTTGTTAGATTTTGTTGGTTGGTTGGCTGGTTGGTTGGTTGGTTGGTTTGTTGGTTTGTTGGTTTGTTGGTTTGTTTGTTGGTTGGTTGGTTGGTTGGTTGGTTAGTTGGTTGGTTGGTTGGTTGGTTGGTTGGTTGGTTGGTTGGTTGGTTGGTTGGTTGGTTGGTCGGTTGGTTAGTTGGTTGGTTGGTTGGTTGGTTGGTTGGTTGGTTGGTTGGTTGGTTGGTTGGTTGGTTGGTTGGTTGGTTGGTTGGTTGGTTGGTGACTGGCAGGCTGGCTGACTGACTGTTTGGTTCACTGTCTGGCTGTCTGAGTGGCTGTTCAGTTGAACGCCTGGCTGACTAATTGGTTATTAGGCTGGCTGGCAGGCTGTCTAATCGGCTGTTAGGCTGGCCAGCTGGTTGGCTGGCTGACTGGCTGGCTGACTTACTTGTTTTCTTGCTTGCTTGCGTTTCTTCCTTTTCTGTCTTTTTTTAATCAACTGATTAATTAAATAATATTTTCATCCTCTAATTAATTAAATAATCATCTAATTAATTCATTATTCGACTAATTAACTGTTGGATCGATCGATTGATCGGCTGGTTGGTTGTTTGGTTGATTAGGTGTTTATTTGCTTGCTTATTGCTTGATTGCTTGATTGCTTGCTTGATTGCTTGATTGATTGATTGATTGATTGATTGATTGATTGATTGATTGATTGATTGATTGATTGATTGATTGATTGATTGATTTATGTTTGATTGATTGATTGATTGATTGATTGATTGATAGATTGATTGATTGATTGATTGATCGATTGATTGATTGATTGATTGATTGATTGATTGATTGATTGATTGATTGATTGATTGATTGATTGATTGATTGATTGATTGATTGATTGATCGATCGATCGATCGATCGATCGATTGATTGATTGATTGATTGATTGATTGATTGATTGATTGATTGATAAATTGATTGATTCTTCTAGGTATCAATAGAAATGCCCCAAGTCAAATGAGGCTGTCGTCTGCATTAATTAGTGAACATGTGAAAATTATAATTTAATTAGACGCATTTAACTCCGGATTGTGTAAAACAGCAGTAACTGTTGATTTTCAGGTAAGCAGTTACTGCTGCTTGACTTTGCACGGCAGAGAACAGATGTGTATTGTATATATACCATTCCAGTTGATGCTAACAGCACGTGACATGAGTTATCAATGATGCTGGTGTTTTGCCACAAATAAAGCTGTCTATATTTTAACACGTAGCGATTATACTATCTGTTAGTGGTCACACGCTATGACTTATACTGAGGTGGATTGTGTGAGAACGTGTGCTATTGAGATCTATTATACGATCTGTTAGTGGTCACACGCTATGACTTATACTGAGGTGGGTTGTGCGAGAACGTGTGTTATTGAGATCTATTATACTATTATAGTGGTCACACGCTATGACTTAGAATACTGAGGTGGATTGTGTGAGAACGTGTGCTATTGAGATCTATTATACTATCTGTTAGTGGTCACACGCTATGACTTATACTGAGGTGGGTTGTGCGAGAACGTGTGTTATTGAGATCTATTATACTATCTGCTAGTGGTCGCACGCTATGACTTAGAATACTGAGGTGGATTGTGCGAGAACGTGTGCTGTTGAGATCTATTATACTATCTGCTAGTGGTCACACGCTATGACTTATACTGAGGTGGGTTGTGCGAGAACGTGTGTTATTGAGATCTATTATACTATCTGTTAGTGGTCACACGCTATGACTTATACTGAGGTGAGTTGTGCGAGAACGTGTGTTATTGAGATCTATTATACTATCTGCTAGTGGTCACACGCTATGACTTATACCGAGGTGGATTGTGTGAGAACGTGTGTTATTGAGATCCATTATACTATCTGCTAGTGGTCTCACGCTATGACTTATACCGAGGTGGATTGTGTGAGAACGTGTGCTATTGAGATCTATTATACTATCTGTTAGTGGTCACACGCTATGACTTATACTGAGGTGAGTTGTGCGAGAACGTGTGTTATTGAGATCTATTATACTATCTGTTAGTGGTCACACGCTATGACTTAGAATACTGTGGTGGATTGTGGGAGAACGTGTGTTATTGAGATCTATTATACTATTATAGTGGTCACACGCTATGACTTAGAATATTGAGGTGGATTGTGGGAGAACGTGTGTTATTGAGATCTATTATACTATTATAGTGGTCACACGCTATGACTTAGAATACTGAGGTGGATTGTGTGAGAACGTGTGTTATTGAGATCTATTATACTATTATAGTGGTCACACGCTATGACTTATACTGAGGTGGATTGTGTGAGAAAGTGTGCTCTTGAGATATATTATACTATTATAGTGGTCACACGCTATGACTTAGAATACTGAGGTGGATTGTGTGAGAACGTGTGCTGTTGAGATCTATTATACTATCTGTTAGTGGTCACACGCTATGACTTAGAATACTGAGGTGGATTGTGTGAGAACGTGTGCTATTGAGATCTATTATACTATCTGTTAGTGGTCACACGCTATGACTTATACTGAGGTGGATTGTGTGAGAACGTGTGCTATTGAGATCTATTATACTATTATAGTGGTCACACGCTATGACTTAGAATACTGAGGTGGATTGTGTGAGAACGTGTGTTATTGAGATCTATTATACTATTATAGTGGTCACACGCTATGACTTAGAATATTGAGGTGGATTGTGTGAGAACGTGTGCTATTGAGATCTATTATACTATTATAGTGGTCACACGCTATGACTTAGAATACTGAAGGCGATTGTGTGAGAACGTGTGCTGTTGAGATCTATTATACTATCTGTTAGTGGTCACACGCTATGACTTGGAATACTGAGGTGGATTGTGTGGGAACGGGTGCTGTTGAGCTCTATTATACTATTATAGTGGTCACACGCTATGACTTAGAATACTGGGGTGGATTGTGTGAGAACGTGTGCTATTGAGATCTATTATACTATTATAGTGGTCACACGCTATGACTTAGAATACTGGGGTGGATTGTGTGAGAACGTGTGTTATTGAGATCTATTATACTATTATAGTGGTCACACGCTATGACATAGAATACTGAGGTGGATTGTGTGAGAACGTGTGCTGTTGAGATCTTTTATACTATTATAGTGGTCACACGCTAAGACTTAGAATACTGAGGTGGATTGTGTGAGAACGTGTGCTATTGAGATCTATTATACTATTATAGTGGTCACACGCTATGACTTAGAATACTGAGGTGGATTGTGTGAGAACGTGTGCTGTTGAGATCTATTATACTATCTGTTAGTGGTCACACGCTATGACTTATAATACTGGGGTGGATTGTGTGAGAACGTGTGTTATTGAGATCTAGAGCCCTTTTAACCCTCACAACGCGGGGATCAACTTGAGACGGCAGAATCTGACGTAGGCCTATATAGACGTCAGAATCTGACGTCTAAGTTCGAACCCCGCACTGAAAGAGTACAAATATTTATAATGGCCGTAGACCCATAACATAGGTATTTAAATACGGAAAGGGCCAACAAGACATTTTTGATGATTTTTTTGTTTGGCAGATCTATTTTATTGATGGACAAGAAATGTTTGACTAGTTTTCACCCACTTGAAGTTGTGGGTGGAGATAGTGAGACACAACTTCAAGTGGGGGGGAATGAATTATTTAATTTAGTGTTTTTATGGTTGAAGGTGCTGAAGTAGCGCCTTTGTGAAGGTTATGGCACTGGTTCAGGTCACCAGCCGAAACTGTTGACCTGAAGCAGTGTACATGGACTAAAATTGCGTGGCAACGTAGAAAGAAACACTGTTTATTACTTAATATTTATTTTATGCATGTGTGACGGGCAGTAGTGTGATGTACATGTTGTACATATGGTACTACAGGTAAGTATGCCCTTGATGATAATGTCTGTGCAACCTGTGTAGGTGATTATGTGTGCAAATCGTATATGTGTGAAAACGTCATGGGTCATTGACCATGATTCGGATTTTGTTGATGCTGGAAGAATGTGATTGGCTGGGAGGAAACCGCGCGAAATCGTGCGTCTCCGTCGACAATTTTTAGTCACTTTCTCATTTTATCTGGCAGCGTGAAGCTGCAGTTATTTAACATTGACTGTTCGTGATTATTACAGGTTGGTGGTTTAAAGTCCCTTTATGGGTTACAGTGATAAACATTGTTTCATCAAATATTGTATTTTAAAAGGTTCAGGTAAAGCCTGATATCAGTTGGATATATATTTGTGAGAATTATATATATATTAGAATAATTGGAATATTATTTACCGTAACACACGGTTTAATTAACCCTGTATTAAAGACTTTCTCATTTTATCTGGCAGCGTGAAGCTGCAGTTATTTACCATTGACTGTTCGTGATTATTACATAATGTGAATAAAGACTGTGCAGAGATACCCTTCTTTTATGTGTTGATGCCATGGCAACGGCACCAGCCATCTGGTCCACCCCCTGCCTATGCCCTTAAAAGCTTTAGTTCCGGATCCTCAACCCACGAGAATGAAGTCGCGGAAGTGTGAACACGGAAGTGTGGTTTGCAGCTAGCCGGGAGATTAAATCCCACCCGTGACATCTGGCGCCCAATGTGCAAGGATCCATGAACTGAAGCAGTGAGTGAAGGCAAGAAGTGTGGACAAGTTCTAGGAAGGATGAGTTCGACAAACCATCATGGTCATGTGACTTGTCGGTAGAAGACCGTCAATACAGTGTGTTTGCTTCATGTGTACGCCATCATGACCTCAGAGATGTGTAGCCTTGTGGGTACAGCGTCGTTTGTGTAAAGGCAAGTGTATACGTTTCTTCGTCAGAGTGACAGTTGTGTCAGTCTATGGGCCCATAGCATGTTTGTCGTGTGTAAACTGTAAAGGTGGTTTATACAAGGCAATACGGTATTCTGTCAGGAGAGGTGTGTGACATACAGTGAGGTGTTAAAATAACTCCTCAAGCGTGTGTATGTCATGTTTACGACGTGGACAAGTCGTTGATCTCTCATAGTTGGCGTGATTTAATAATTTATATATTTGCATCTTGACATTGACTGTACGGCGTGTACGGCTAATGAGGCGGTATGGGTTTTCTGTGCAGATATTTTGTGCAGTATTGTCTGTATCAGTAACTTTGATAGCGAGGCTGACAGCTGTCAGTATAGTTTTTTGTGACAGTTAGTCCTAGTATTAAAATTAGCAGTCTTCAGTGAATTTCTACATGAGTTCTACACTACCAAGTCTACAGTAACGTTGCCGGACTTGTTTGAGGCTTTTTCATATTATTATAAGCCAGGACTGATGAATCCAGCGTTAGTTTAGATGATAGTGTGTTGCTACGTGGAACTAGAACCTACAGATCTAATTGTGAACTGAAGTTTATAATTGTGATTTGACAGAATATCGTATTTAATTTGTTGGGTTGATTATATTGTAAATTGAGTTCTGTGAATTATAATATATTACAGAATCTGAGAATAGATTAATTGTGGGTTAAATTCACTTGTGTTTCTAGCTCAGAACTTATCTATTTTTCTGAGGTTTAGCCTATCAGTTTGTGTATTGTATTTTTTCTCATGAAAACCATGATGTCTGGTTAAATCTCTCCCCATTTCAGAGGCTGTTGACATTGTTGGAGGATGGAGAATGCTGTCAGTGTCATAATTCCATTTCACTATTGCACTTAACCCTTCCCCCCCCCCCCTATTTTTCCTATATACTAATTCCCCCCATTGTTCATTGTCTGATTAATTCAAATGAGAAACATTGTGGGTACAGTTGATAATTAATGGTTTGAAAGTGTGATGACAGGCATATAAACCTGTTCACTAATGATATTTTCTTGACAAACCGGTTAATTTTTCATGTCGATTTTTCATGTTGAACATTGAACGAGTAGTCTAGTCGGTTACAGTGACTTTTTTTGTGACCTTGCTCATATTTATCATATTTGAAGGGTGAATTAGTTATCGTTCAATCATTTTATCAGACAGAAGCAAGCTTAATGTGTAATAAATGATGTCTGAAATTTAGATGTGAATTTCAGAGCTCCCCAGGTTCTGACCGGTTTATATTGGCCGATGACCTGGTGCAGTTATTAAAAGACTTAGTAGTTTAATATCTGCGCCAGCGAATGGTCGCTTTGTTCACCAATTATTGTTCTAATATTTTGCATTATTGAACTGAGCTTAGTCATTAGACTTGCTTCACCTTTGTTTTTTTAACCGGAAGCCTGTCAGGTAATTTTTTGACATATAATTTTTGTGTCATACATTCAGTGGGTTTAGTCCTTGTGTTTTTTTCAACGGAACGGTGATTTATGGTATCGCTGCTGTTTGTTGATTGCTGCTTGGGTGGATCAATTGTGTATACTGATTACATGTTTTTTTCCAAATGTGAATAAAAAATAAAAATGCAGGTCACACTACAGCACCCAGGTGATGGTTCTTCTGAGCCTAATGGACAAGGTTTGTATGGTACAGTATTTATATGGTGATGCACTTTGCCGTTATTTTGTGATTCAATGACTTTGTTGTTGTTGAACCGACACTTTAATAAATTAAATTTTATTGAATTGTCTGGTGACATTGTGTATTGAACAGTATATTCCAAGTGATATTTTTTCATGTGAGTTATAGGCCCCCTATGTGTTTGCTAGCTAGCTCTAATTTGAGTTACTAGTTTTATTGTATTCATTTTATGACCTATACAGTGATTCTGATTGCGATTTGCGATTGTATTCGTCATATCATTTGAGTTAGTCTATTACGGTTTAACTTGTATTTTTACGATTCGCAGTATATGCAATTGTCGAATCATTTTTGAGTAATTCGATTACGGTTTTGACTTGTATTTTTTCTGATTGTCCAACTTGCATCAATTATGGCAGATGTCAATAAATTGCTGCAGGACATAGGCAAGTTGTCGCCCGCTGACAAAGAAAAAATTTCTCAGGCGTGCGGCGGGAGCCTTGTGAAGGAGGAGCAAGATGGCGCGAGTAAGTTTTCTTGTGACCTTAATTCGCAAGCGCGTATTTCTACTTTCTCTGGCGAAGGGAACAAAGGCGAAGTTAGTTTTGCGCAATGTCGCTTTGAGGTACGCGGTCTGGTACGAGACAAGATCTATTCCGAGCCCGTCATCGTACAGACTCTACGCCGATCTCTTCGTGGCACCGCTGCCGACGTTCTCCTGCACATGGGCGAGTCGGTCAAAATTGACGAGGTGATCGATAAGATGGACAAAGTGTTCGGAAATATTTTGCCATCCGAAGCTGTACTCGAGCAGTTTTATTATGCAAAACAGCTCGCGGCGGAGTCAGTTGCAGTCTGGGCGTGCAGACTTGAGGACATTTTATCGAAGTTGAAGACCCCTTTGTTTTCTAAAGACGTAACGAAGTCTATGGTCAGGACTAAATTTTACTTGGGGTTACGGCCGGGGTGTTTGAAAAACTAGTTGCGCCATAGCTTTGACGGCGGCTCAAATTATGACGATTTGTTAGTTGCGGCTCGTGTAGCTGAGCTCGAAGAAGAGCAGGAGAAGAAAGCTACAGCGCGGGCACAGCAGTCTGTTGTGGTCGATACGGGCATGGCGACTAAGTTGGATAAGGTGTTAGCTAGCCTCGAGACGATGCAGAGCAGGTTGGATCGTTTAGAGCGGGAGGACCAAAGACCTCCACCGTCCCAGCCACGGAATAAGCAACGTACCCGATCGTTCACCGGTAAATGCCACGGGTGCGGGCAGACTGGACATATAAAATCGTGGTGTCCTTTAAACGCGCAGCAGCCTGCTTCGGGGGGGCGGAAAGTAGGCCGATATTCATCTAGCCCCGAATCGACCGTAAACCGTTTAGTAGGCCAGGCTAACGAAGTTGATATGTGTATAAGTGTCACTGATACCTGAGCATTACTTGACACTGGTTCCATGGTAGCACGATTTCTGAAAGTCTCGTCATCAAGTTGAAGTTACAGATGAAAGCGCTCGACGACTTGATTCGGATCGAGGGTGCTGGTGGGCACAACATTCAGTACCTGGGCTACGTGGAAATCGAAATTAAATTTGCGGATTTGCCCGTGGAATCAACTTGTGCCTTATTTTTAGTTGTTCCGGACAGTCTATCATAGCTCCGTACCTGTTCTCGTCGGAACAAATATTTTACGCTCTGTTTTACCGTCCATTACCCGTGATATATCTACCGCTTGGCGTCTCGTTGGGCAGGACAAGCTTAATAGATGTCTTGGATAAGTAAAGACGACCAAGGCGGCTACTATTCCTGCTGGTAGCAGGGTTATGATTAATGGTTTAACTCGTGCTGCATCGGCCACGTGCATGAAAATTAGTGTGCTCATGGAGGATTCTGACACCTCGAGACTTCCAGGTGGGCTAATATTAACCCCTGGCCTCCGCTTTCTGAAACCCGCTAGTTCAGTGGAAAGGGTGGCTGTTGAGGTCTCGAACGTGTCAGGACACACAGTGACTCTCCCCGCGAAGAGCTGTTTGTGTGAGCTACATCACGTTGATGTGGTACCTCCGGAAGAGACAGTGGCCGATGACATGCGTCCGAGTCTCTGCAGACGAACTTGCTGTCTGACCAAGTCCCGATGACACTCCGTTTAAGGAACAGCCGAGGCGTATTCCTTCCAACATGATTGAGGACGTGCGTAAACATCTTCAGGAGATGGCCGACTTGGGCGTGATTCGTCGTTCAAATAGTCCTTATGCGTCCAACATTGTTTTAGTTAAGAAGAAGGATGGTAGCCTCCGTTTTTGCATAGACTTAAGGCGTCTAAATTCCGTGACGATAAGGGACGCGTATTCTCTACCTCGGATAGATGAGTCGCTAGATGCGCTTGGTGGAGCTCGCTGGTTCTCTACACTTGATTTAAAAAATGCATACTGGCAGGTCGAGCTCGAGGAGGAGGACAAATAGAAGACCACGTTCACGGCTTGCGCTTTAGGTTTTTGGGAATGTAATGCCATGCCGTTCTTTATCAGGAACAGGATGGGCGTGACAGGGTGATTGCATATGCGAGTCGTCGCCTTAGCAAGGCTGAAAAAAAACTACCCTGTTCACAAGCAGGAATTTCTAGCTCTTAAATGGGGTGTAACCGAGAAATTCGCTGACTACCTGATAGGCTCGAGCTTTACCGCGTTTACTGATAACAACCCCTTAACCTACGTTCTTGGCTCGGCCAAGTTGGACGCGACCGGTCATCGTTGGGTCGCCCAACTTGCCAACTTTAACTTTGACATTAAATATCGCTGCGGTAAGGCTAATATCGACGCGGATTCTTTATCGCGAATAAGGTGGCCGAGCGATTTGACAAGTATGGCGACTGCAGAAGGTGTTGACTCTGTGTTACAGTCCACTAAAGTAGACGTTCCTTTAGCCGAGGTTAGGTGCTTTAGTGGGTTGGCCTTTGCTAATGATCCAGCAAATGTGATCCTACCCTCCTCGGGTATCAAGAATATTAACTGGTCTGAGGAGCAGCGTAAAGACGTCGCAATTAATATCCTAGTTGAGCATGTGGGTGGTAAACCCGTCAACCCAGACCAAAAAAAGAACCCTCACGTTAAGCGACTGTTGCGCCATCGCAAGCGCCTAATCATGAAAGATAATGTCCTTTGTCGCCAGCGGCAAGTAGAAGGAGAGATGATGTTCCCGATGATATTGCCACCAGAGTATCATAATCGTGCTCTGAAGGGATGCCACGACGAAGTGGGTCATATGGGTAGAGAACGAACGTTGTCCCTTTTGCGTGACCGTTTTTACTGGTCATCTATGTCCGAAGACACTGCCGCCTACATAGCGAAGTGCGACCGTTGCCTGTGACGTAAAGCAGTGCAGGACCGAGCAGCTTTGGTAAATATTACTACCACCCAGCCGTTGGAAATGCTGTGTATTGATTTTCTCTCTCTAGAACCCTCTAAGGGTGGAGTAGAAAATGTTCTTGTGGTGACAGATCACTTTACGCGTTATGCACAGGCATTTCCCACGCGCAACCAAACGGCTCGTACCACTGCTCGAATCCTGTTCGAGAATTATATAATCCATTATGGATTTCCAGCCCGATTCCATTCGGATATGGGCCGTAATTTTGAAAGTGCCACTATAAAGCATCTCTGTCAGCTCGCTGGGATTGAAAAATCTCGTACGACGCCGTATCATCCGATGGCTAATGGTCAAGTAGAGCGATTTAATCGCACGCTCCTAGACATGCTTGGCACGATGGACAAAGCCCAGAAAACCCACTGGAAAAAGTATGTGCCAGCTCTCACTCACGCCTACAACTCCACAAGACATGAGGCAACCGTCTATTCACCTTTTTTTCTCATGTTTGGGCGTCATCCGCGGCTACCTGTGGACTTGCTGTTTCGAAGGCAGGGTGATGAGGCTGAACTGCAAAATTACACCGATTATGTAGCTGGTCTGAGAAAACAGCTAGAATATGCGTATTCGTTAGCTTCGTCTAGCATAGCGAAGTCGCAGCTGCATAACAGCCAAAACTACAACAAGAAGGTACGTGGTACTTGTGTAGAGGTAGGGGATCGCGTGCTAGTGAGAAACGTGGGTGTGCGTGGCAAGCACAAAATAGCCGACCGGTGGGAGGAGGAAGTATTTGTTGTCCTGGGCAAACCGAACCCAGAGATTCCTGTCTACACAGTGAAACAGGAAAATGGCAAAGGTCGTACTAGGGTCCTTCACCGTAACTTGCTGCTGCCAATAATCCATGTTCCGCCAGCTAAACAGAGGGAGACTTTAACCCCTGTGGCGGTCGTTCTAGAGGAGACTGAGGGCCAGGTTACTGTCTCTGATGAAGAAGATAGTATGTCGGTAGTTTCGTACGATTCAGATAGCGGTCCACCGTTACTTCGGCCACGTCGTCAGTTGGCAAATCAACCACCTCGTGTGATTGAGCCGGAGTTAGTAGTCCAACCTCCTGTAAACCAGCCCGTACCTGAACCCCCTGCAACCCCCGAGGTTCTTCGACCCATTATTAATATTGCAACCCCTATAGGTGGGGCGGAGGCTCCTCCTCCTGCTGATGATCCAGTGATAGCAGATGATCTGCGTGTACCCCCTGTGGTCCAGGATCATAGCCTGATAACCTCTAGTGGGGAATCAGAACACGAATCGCCCCCACCTAGACGATCGCATAGGAACCGGCGGCCTCTGGATAGGTATTCTTCAGATACTTACCAAGTATCACAGCAGCGTAGTCTGTCTGGATTGGAACAGCGAGTGGCCTTGCTACGGGATATTGGTCGTTTATTGCTAGAGACCGGAGGTTCCACGAAAGAACACTTTGTGTAGCCAAGTGTTTAGCGGCTTTTTAATAAATTGTTATATGTAAATATTTTAAATGTAAATTTAGTGCCAACGTGGATAATCCAGCTGACATGATGCCAGGTAAATATTAGTAAGTGTAATTGGCAGTGAAAATCTGGTATTTAACCAGTATAGTGCAAGTGTGAGGACACCCTTTGTCGAAAGGAGGAAGTATGTGACGGGCAGTAGTGTGATGTACATGTTGTACATATGGTACTACAGGTAAGTATGCCCTTGATGATAATGTCTGTACAACCTGTGTAGGTGATCATGTGTGCAAATCGTATATATGTGAAAACGTCATGGGTCATTGACCATGATTCGGATTTTGTTGATGCTGGAAGAATGTGATTGGCTGGGAGGAAACCGCGCGAAATCGTGCGTCTCCGTCGACAATTTTTAGTCACTTTCTCATTTTATCTGGCAGCGTGAAGCTGCAGTTATTTAACATTGACTGTTCGTGATTATTACAGGTTGGTGGTTTAAAGTCCCTTTATGGGTTACAGTGATAAACATTGTTTCATCAAATATTGTATTTTAAAAGGTTCAGGTAAAGCCTGATATCAGTTGGATATATATTTGTGAGAATTATATATATTTTAGAATAATTGGAATATTATTTACCGTAACACACGGTTTAATTAACCCTGTATTAAAGACTTTCTCATTTTATCTGGCAGCGTGAAGCTGCAGTTATTTACCATTAACTGTTCGTGATTATTACAGAATGTGAATAAAGACTGTGCAGAGATACCCTTCGTTTATGTGTTGATGCCATGGCAACGGCACCAGCCATCTGGTCCACCCCCTGCCTATGCCCTTAAAAGCTTTAGTTCCGGATCCTCAACCCACGAGAATGAAGTCGCGGAAGTGTGAACACGGAAGTGTGGTTTGCAGCTAGCCGGGAGATTAAATCCCACCCGTGACACATGTCAGAAATTATATCTCAAACTTATTTTTCTTTAATTGGAAATGCGCAACACAAAATTTAAAAAAGTTATAGTGTATGGACATGTTGACATATTATGGACATATCAATGAGCCAAAATACAAATGATGATATTGGCCTGATTGTGTCGCCTCAAATGTTATCTTTGACTTCTCTGTCACTTCTATAGGCGCAATAATAAGAATCGGTCCTGTTTCTTTGTGCGATAATTGTGGGTGGCTGGCTGGCAGGAATTACTTAAATGGCTTGACCTTGAATGTTACGTAAGCCGCGAGTGCCAGATTGGAATCTTCGGACTTGGTCACAAGTGAAGTAGGCCAATCACAACAGTCATTACTCCTTCAGTAAATCACCCGTTCCTGTTTAGAACCCCTGTTTAGCAGGATAGGAATTAATGTCAAATAAATGGCGGTTTACATATGACATTTACAATAAGAAAAATGTTGTCACAAAGTGCATTTAACACCAATCTTAAGCATTGTGAGTTTAAAGTAAAAGCGTGTTTCGGGTTTGTATGAATGTTATTTATATATCTAGCACACATCACCGTTATTTCTTAACATAATTCTTACAGTGAGCGTACGCAAGCAGGGGGCCATTTCACTAACATTCACTGATCTTTAGGCAAGAATATCCTTAGACTAAAGATCATCCAGTGCTCTAAAGATCTTTCTGTCTGAGCGTTTCACTAACGCGATCTTTACCTTATATCTTAATCTTCATCGCCAAGTGCCAAATTATTTATGCAAAATCATCATATCGCACGATACCCAACAACATCCGTTGTTTTTGACCAATCTGCCGACAGCTGGATGACATCATTGTTTTGTAAACATTCACCGGAGCACGTGTAGTCTACCATAGAATAATGAACCACTACCGGTAGACCTAGGTTTTTTTGTTTATAACTATAATTGAGTCAGTCAAGTTTTTAGATAATACTATTAAGGATATATAAAATATTATAATAAATAACGTAATGTCCACACTCTAGGCCTAACTGAATTCAGATCAAGTTGAATAAACAGTAAATTTATATCAATCTCGTTAGACCGTGCATCAGACCATGACAGCGCAAGAACACAGGGTAGGCCTATTGGTAAACATGAAGATATCGATGCCTACCTGGTGAAATTATAGATTTAATTATAGGCCTTATATTAGCCTAACTTTACAACATGCCACCCCTATAATGTAATTTGTCTAGGCCCATATTGCATACCCTCTGGGAGAAAGGCAACCAAGCATGTCGCCTGCCTCTATGAGATAGGGCCTATAGCATATTTCACCTACCAGCAGATACCACACCATGTATTAAGCTTAGACTACACATTATTACACAAACACGGAACTTGTACAATGTCTGGGTAGGTATACTCGGCCTATATATCTACCAGCTACCATCACATAACCAAGGCGTTGTTTAGATTAGGTTAGAATCAAGTATTCTAGGTCGCTATAATATAGACATTTATTCTAGAGTTGAAAAGGTATAAACAGTAGGCCTAGAGTAGCCTACATCAATGTTGAAGATAATCAGCGAGACTGTGAGTAAAACGAATAATATTTAATTCAAGCAAAAAATTTACATTTGATTAGGCCTACAACTTTGATCATTGACGCGCTGTCGTTTTCTACGCAAATGATACAACACAGAGTCAAATTCACGAATAAACAGATGTTAAAGATCGTCTTTATATGTTTAAAGAGTGCCCCCGACCACTCTTAAAAACTCATCTTTATCATTAAAGATTTCGCTTTAAAGATCTTTAGTGAAACGGGTGACTTAAAGGTTACTCCTTAAAGATCGTTAAAAATCTTTAATTAAGGATAAATCTTTTTTTAAGGAGGATTTGGCGTTTTAAAGATCATTTTTGCCTTAAATATCGCTTAGTAAAAAGCCACCCTGACTCTCTTTCTGGCCCTCATAACATCTGCCATTTATTAGGCTATTATAATCAATTTGTTATTTGTATCTTTGGGAGTGGGATGTTTTTGGCTTTGTTGCATGTTTTTTTTTGTGTTTTTTTACTAAGAGTGAGTGTTGCGAGATTATGAAAAGGGCTGTCATAGTATCCCAGTGTACACGATACATTGACCCAATGTTTGTCAATGTCGGTCCACCGTCTACGACGCTGGCCCAAAATTACAGAAGCATCGGTGTTAGCATCGGTCTTTGCTGGAATGTGCAAAAAAGATGCATGACCTGTTGTTCCTGCTCTAATGCTTCAGGGAGAGGCTGGTTACAGGCGACATCTTAATGGCTTCTGTGACGACAAGTGGACAGAGCAATGGTAGACCGGCTCGTTGCCTGAAGTCTGATAAAGGCAAACGACAGTAACTGCTCACTTGAAAAGAATGTATTTACTGCTGTTTGCCTTTGCAGCGTATAATATAGAACAAAGGCAAACAGCAGTATCAGCTTACTTTAAAAGTAAGCAGTTACTGTTGTTTGTCTTTGCACAGCGGTCAGTATGCAAGTACTCGATGGCAGAAGAGAATCCTGGAGCTCAAAGACAAACAACAGTAATTACTTACTTAACAGGTGAGCAGTTACTGCTGTTAGTCTTTGTAGAGAAGTCGGCCCCCTCCTCTACCTCTGTCTGGTTCCAGACAACATTCACGCCATGAAAACAAGGTAATGGCTGGGTCGCTGAATACAGTCCCACAATTTAATCCAGTTGACGACCTCTACTAGACTAGCGCTCAACGTATCACATGTCCGAGTGCCGCCAGATCAAAGAGTGTGGACTGAGTCTGTAAAAAAAACATTAAAATGACCGATTTTTACTTCTATGTTAATGCAATTATACTAGAACGATTTTTTTTTATTACTTTGATCTTATAAAGCAATCATGTGTTTTAATATAAATTCACAAAGTATATATATATATTACATCTGGATATTAGCATTTTCAGCTTTCAAGCCGTATTGACAATAAATTTCTGTCGAAATTCACAAATAAACTCAGTCACTCACTCACTCACTCACTCACTCACTCACTCACTCACTCACTCACTCACTCACTCACTCACTCACTCACTCACTCACTCACTCACTCACTCACTCACTCACTCACTCACTCACTCACTCACTCACTCACTCACTCACTCACTCACTCACTCACTCACTCACTCACTCACTCACTCACTCACTCACTCACTCACTCACTCACTCACTCACTCACTCACTCACTCACTCACTCACTCACCCAGCCAGCCAGCCAGCCAGCCAGCTAGCCAGCCAGCCAGCCAAGCATCCACCCACACAGCCACCCACTCACTCACTCACTCACTCACTCACTCACTCACTCACTCACTCACTCACTCACTCACTCACTCACTCACTCACTCACTCACTCACTCACTCACTCACTCACTCACTCACTCACTCACTCACTCACTCACTCACTCACTCACTCACTCACTCACTCACTCACTCACTCACTCACTCACTCACTCACTCACTCACACACTCACTCACTCACCCAGCCAGCCAGCCAGCCAGCCAGCCAGCCAGCCAGCCAGCCAGCCAGCCAGCCAGCCAGCCAAGCATCCACCCACCCAGCCACCCATCCACTCACTCACTCACTCACTCACTCACTCACTCACTCACTCACTCACTCACTCACTCACTCACTCACTCACTCACTCACTCACTCACTCACTCTACCGGTTATACAGGTAACATGTGTTTTAATCAGTAGCATATATTAGACGGATAAGACTGATAAGTAGCATATACTCTATTAGCCAGACAATGAATATTTTCAGTGAATTAGTAAGTAAGTAAATATTTATTTATTATAGTGACATGCATACATACAACATAAATATCATAGTCATGAACAATAGGATATGCAGGGCCAATTTGGCTTATAATGTCACTTTATAAAAGGTTGCAACAAACAAAACGTATACAGTTTGCCGAGGAGGAAAGTATTACACATATAAACAGGTATTTCTCTTAGCCCAAGCTTTGCATATAAAATGTTATGTTTCTTTTCAACATATGGTGATCAAAAAGGTAAATTTTTGTTCTAAAGTTAGATTGATGTAATCGGCGTTATTTCGCATAATATTGTTTATATAATCAACTCTAATACCGGCGAAGACATTTCAACAAGAAATGGTATTCATCTTCGACTTCGCCAGATGAGCAAATTGAACAGACACGCTCTTCCAGTTTTAAAGAGCGTGTCTGTCCAGTTGTATCATCTCTAACTCTCTGTCTACGGCCTGTTTCTACCCTCAAAGGTAAAATCCCACAACAAAATTGAGCAAAAATACTTCTATGAGGTTTATGTATTATTGTGGAAACATAGGCTGGTATAGCAAAATTTTCTTTAAAGGTAATATATTTTCTCAATTTGGGTTTATTTAAAATTTGTCGTTTTCACTCTTGCTCCATTAATAAAATAGTTTTATTTTTTACATTTAAAATATCACACGCGACAAAGTTTTCAAACACATTTTCGGGTGAACTTAGCAGTTGAATAATTGTATTTACATCGTACAACCAATTGCGCTTACCTGTCAATGAAAATAATGCGTCAAACTGAAAAATATGTTTTGTTAATCTGTGATTTCCCATATTTACTAAACGATTCCAAAATCTAATAACATGTATATAATGACGATATTTAGTTCTTAGCCAGCCCATTTCACCATATAATGCGGGTAGTGGGATAAGACTATGTACTCCTAAATAATATCTCATGGCTCGCTCTGTTATTTTATCACACACATTTATATTTGAATTCCACCGAATTTCACAAGCATAATCTTGAACAGGTGCTACAAAAGAATCAAACATATGACAAAATGTACACAAGATACTATTGACCAGACAAGTAACATGTTATATCAGCTAAAGAAGTAGCATGTTTTAAGGCAAACAACTAAACGTTTTTTATTAACCAAACAAACTATGTAACATACATGTTTTTTTAATATGATCTCAGTGATAGGCATTCATCAGTTGATGGTCAGTTGTTTAGTATTTAGTAATTACCACCCCCACCTACCCACCCCACCTCCATGGTGATATTGATTACCATATAAATCATCTCGGTGTTGCTATGCCAAGGCTTAATTTTATAAATACGGGAATAAGGTTCAAAATAAGGTGACATCATTAACGATGATAACCAACCGTTAACGTGTTGCATTACATAGAGGCTTATATTTTGATTCATTTAAAGAAAAATTACATAATGTTATAGTAAGAAAATACACAATCATAATTAGTGTTATATCTGAGACCTTCAGCTACACACCAAATACATATCAGTAAATTAGTGTGTTGCTATACGAAATATCTTAATAGTGTCCTTTGCACTGGAAGTGTCAATTATTATATGTTTGAATAATGCGCTTACAAATATACTGGTACAATTATATTAATTTCATGAGCAAGCATTGCAGCCCCTTCATAGTTGAAGATAATAAATGGCGCATTAAAATAACCTGTGAACTGGGCAGTACACTGCCTTTAAACATGGGCCACTTGTGGCACTGTGCCTTCAGTATCGCTGACCAGCATTGTCCCGTGCAGACGTGTGTGTACACCTGCAGTGTACATGTACACGTGTACTATTAAAGATTCATACAGCTGTGAAATGCGCATGTGTGGGACGGTCAAGTTTATGCCTACATTAACATATAGAGTACACTTTGACAGCAATAATATCAGAGACTGAACTGATTACAAGATACTACTCCAAAGAAAAATTGGCCCAATGCTGTTTGAATGGTAGACCAACGTCTGCAACGTTGGCCCACATTAAAACAAAATTTGGTGAGTGTGCCGTGCTGGCTGGGAAAGTTCTTACTGTCAATATGTTTGAGGTCAACTGTTTCCAGACCCCCAAAGTAACACAACCTTTTGTGTCTAAACACAAAGCCCACATGAGAGAAACGGTGAATTATTTCCTCATAGATGTCGCTCAAGTATATGGAGCTTATAAGACTTGGGAACTTGCTCTTAATGCCGCGATGGGTATGAAACGCATATAGAATTATTATCTTGGCTGATAACTGTGGATGTGGGGTGATATGTCATTGTGGAATGTCCAGGGGCCACTGTTGCATTCTGGGGACCACATTGTCCCGCGTATTTTGACAGTTGACTACACTTTTTACAGGGTTGATTTCTCCGCAGTATATATAGTACATGGGTTTCAAGTAAAAGCAATGAAAAATGAAATATATAGATATCTTATATTTACATATTCTTAGAGACCGCACAACTCACGACATATCCATCCACAGCTTTAGGGGAAACTATCCATTTACACCTCATTATAAATCCAAAAAGCACATGCTATCTATCGGTGATCTGTCTTTTCAGAATGAGGCAATTTTGTTTTAAAAAGCAGCAAACTACATTGTCTTAAAAAAACTGATCGCTGACCGAAAAAACATGTAATTTTAGGATTTATAATTAGGTGTAAATAGATAGTTTCTCCTTTACTTTTCACAATAAAATCCTCTCCACAATATTTATATTTTCCATTGCTCGGTGGGTCCTCATCAGCATGATCATCATCTGGTTATGGTACATAGTGCTGCTCATCATAAAATAATCTAAATACTCATGCGTTCATATCAGCTGCTATAACAAATTGCCATTGTTCACTGAATTGAATAAGAAAATCACATAAAATACTTGCATTTCTAGTAACTCTTGTCTTGACGAAGATCTTAGTATCACATAACATAGCAAACAAGTAAGTCTTTATCTGATTGAAAACAGTGTCCGGCTAGTTGCAGCCATAGTATGTAATCTTTATAATAATAAATTATTATAAAACCTTTAATACTTAAATTGGTTTTATAATAAACAACGAGTCCACCGGATTCTTTAACACTACCACTACTTCTCTATGTATTGGCAAACTCTGGGTATCAAGAAACATAAAATTGCCTTATATATCGTTAATCTTAGTTATACATAGGCCTACCTATAAAATCATTTACATTTGTTTGTTAGTATTATGTTCAGTAAAAATATTTTTCTATGTTGGTAGCACGCCATCATTAACAAAAGCCATGACATAATATATGAATAATTCCGACTACACAGGAGTCTGTACTACATGACTGGCTGTATCTAAAGCAATTTGTTCTGACTACACAGGGGTCTGTACTACATGACTGGCTGTATCTAAAGCAATTTGTATTGACTACACAGGAGTCTGTACTGCATGACTGGCTGTATCTAAAGCAATTTGTTCTGACTACGCAGGAGTCTGTACTACATGACTGGCTGTATCTAAAGCAATGTGTTCTGACTATACAGGAGTCTGTACTACATGACTGGCTGTATCTAAAGCATTGTGTTCTGACTATACAGGAGTCTGTACTACATGACTGGCTGTATCTAAAGACATTTGGCTAATTTTCCACCCAGTAAGGTAAGTATCAGCAAGAGTTCAACAGCGTGCTGTAAATGGTTGTCCCACAACATTATGTATAGTTCACTGATAGACAATAAACTGATATATAATAAAATAATTCTACTAGAAATTTGATAGGTAGGAGAGGTTATTACCGACATTTCAGGGAATATGTTATAATTATTATCATGAATATTGATTTTAGCCACCATATTAATAGATTTAATGAGTGACATTTGAGCATCACGATTATATATATATATAGCATTGTGTTTATGCTCAACAACATAGTAATTAACATGATGAAATGAAATTTAATCGTTTTCTGGTTGATATGGGACTGTTATCATCACATAAGTACCTGCATGGGCTGCATTAGCAATAGGATAGAAAAAAGGTATAAAAAAGTAGGATATAAAAGATACGTCAATAATATAGTCAATAGTTACTCGACTGCCACTTGTCAGGAACAGTCTGACTTTTTTTAGGTAAGACACTTCACTCGTGGTACTGATGCGGGCTTCTTTTTTCTTGTCAATTCTAACCTAGTCATCGAAACAAAATTAGACTACCTGACGAATAGCATACGGACCATAATTTACAAGCTTTGTCTATCTTTTTATTGTTGATGAAGGCACCAATGAGTGATTTGCCTTGACCATATAACCCAGGTGATCACAATTTGACTTATGGTGGTATAATACATTAGGGGACCACTAAAGACGGCGTATTTGAATATTTTGTTATGAGAATAAACCTAAAGTAGATTACCTAACATTGGAAAGTTCAAATGATGTTGTGGAACTAACGTTATACTCTGTTGTTTGAAAATTGGATTTGTATTGCTTTTATTATGTTATGTGAGCCTTTGTGCATTTTTTTCTTGGGGGGGGGGATTGTGTTATTCCTTCTCAAAAGTGTGGCTGGATGTAATCAAGGTTGTACGTAGCTTACAAAGCCATCTGTTTTGTTGTTTTCAGTTTGTTCACAGAAGGCACTATCATGCAAGCTCTCCATCGCCTATCCATGAATGGCTGTCATTGCTTGGTAGCTCCTCCAAGTTCTATCGGAATTAGATATTTATCTGCAATACTGACTACAAAGTTATGTAAGTATCATTATCATGATTGTGTAACAGTATATATTTATAACTTTTATAGTGTCAACTTGCTTTATAAAGTTTGGTTAATGACGGTTAATTCCGAGCCTGGGACATGAAGGACTAAGTGTTGTACACACACCATTTAAACTGTCTCAGTATGTGCCGTCTCTGCACCCCCCCATGTGTCAGTGAGCGGTGGTCAGCGTTGGCCAGCATTAAATCTATACTTTCTGCAGCACCTCGTACATGTGTGGATTGGTGTGCGCATGGCGAGGTATGGCGAGGTATCGAGGAGACGTGGCGAGGTGCTGGTTCATGTGGGTTCAATGTTGTTGCGGGTCACATGTGATGGGCCGGCTTTGGATCTACCTCGTGCATGTGTGGATTGATATGTGCATGGCAACGTATCAATGAGTCGTGGCTAGGGGCCGAACAATGTTCACTGTTGTAGGAAGTGACACGCTATGAGCTTCTGGTTAGACGCCCCCCAGCCTCTCGCTTGTAAGCAAATAGTCATGTTCCGCTCCAATAGAGGTGTGATGCTGGCTAGTTTTTGGGAATAATGCACGGCAATAATCTAATGCGCATACTCATCAAAAACTAAGAAAAAGCGTAGTGGCTTTAGCAGATTAAATCACAGCTTGGTTGAATGAAATGAATGTTTAACCATCACAATTTGCAAATGTTTGGTCTCAAATTAAAGAAATATGAATAGTTTTTGCCCACTTGAAGTTGTGGGTCAATGCAGCAAGATACAACGTCAAGTGGGTGAAAATCTTAATTATCTAAATTTTTGCTTTAGGGGTATGTTTGGCCAGTTTTGCAGATGTTGCACCAACAATAAACCAGCACTGCGTGCACTGAAAGAATTACTTTGTTACAGCGATGAATGATTCCAAACTTGATATCCGTCCAGTCAAGCGTCTGGAATTGTCAAACATTTATGGATTGCTACTTGAGAAGAATGGTATCCCAACCTATAATTCCATGTTGTCTTGTTATGAGTATGATCCAGAAGGAATGCTGGCGGCTGTAAAAGAGGATGATGGAGAAATTGTAGGTAAGGGCATCACACTACTATCCCAGTAAACATGATGTGTTGATAATCGGCCATCATCGAAGACCATGTACACGTACCAACATTGAAGTGACATTGGGTCAATGCCTTGTGATTTCTGCGATAATTGTCTTCTGTGGAAGACTTCAAATGTTGGCTGGTCTCGATGTCTCATTTGATCCTGTTGTGGCTTGGAACTCAGAGATGACGAAAGTGTTTTGTGCTAGATTGGCACAAGTAATATG
Source organism: Flabesymbios commensalis (assembly GCA_964017125.1). Taxonomy (NCBI): domain Eukaryota; kingdom Metazoa; phylum Annelida; class Polychaeta; order Terebellida; family Flabelligeridae; genus Flabesymbios; species Flabesymbios commensalis. Next base: position 86,660,645 of record OZ024909.1, read on the forward strand.
CTATCACCTGTTTTTTTAGGTGACAACAATAGTTAAGATAGCCCATTTAGTATTTAGGTCTTACAATTTTGGTAGGAATACATTAAATGTGTATTTACCTTACTGTAACTGTGTATTTACAGGATGTATATCCAACACGCTGATGGGAAACATGAGATATTGTCACACGTTCGCTGTGAAGAAAGATTACCAGAAATATGGGTTGGGAAAAATATTACTGCAATCCACACTGAACTACACTAAGATAATGAATGTTACAGCAGATTCGCTGTTGCCTCAACTGGATAGGTTTTGTCAGTGGACAGGTTGTCAGACCGGCACTTCTATCAACAGAATGTACGTGGGCAATGCTGACCATAAGCAGATTAACACAAACAATATAGCAAAACCAGACGGGATTTTACTTCAGAAGTTTAGTCCAGATATTCTACCCAAATTGAAAGTTTATGATCGTTCTATTCATGGATTACAGAGAGATAATTTTTTAGATAACTGGGTAAACCCGAATGTTGTGACAACCTTCGTTGCCACTTCAGGTGATGATATTATTGGCTATGGTTGCATACAACCAGACAAAGATGGACAATATCTAGGCCCCCTGTACGCTGATTGCGATATAGTAGCAGAATCTATACTTCGTGGTTTACTTCTATCAGTGCATGATGGACAGGTCGTCAAATACAATGCCTACACCAGCATGGAGGACAATGTTACAAATAAAGTGTTTGGGAAAGTGGAGTTTGAGCAATCACAAGATTCATGTAGAATATTCTCACATGATCCGTGCTATTATCCATTACATAAAATCTATATGCTTTCTTTTTACTTTGTATGAATCTCTAATGACTCTAGCTATTCTGCATCACATAACATATGTATGCTTTCTTTTTTTGTGTGTGATCCTTGCTATTATTCACTATATGAAATATATATGCTTTCTTTTTATTATGTGATCCATGCTATTATCCATTACATAAAATATGTATGCTTATTTTATGACCCATGCTATTACCCATTACATAAAATATATATGTTTTCTTTTTATTTTGCATAAATATTTGTGTGACCAATGCTATTATCCACTACATAAAATATATATGCTTTCTTTTCACTTTGTGTGAATCTTCATCGTGACCCATGCTATTATCCATGACATAGAATATGCATGCTTATTTCATGACCCTTGCTATTTTCCACTACATAAAATATATATGTTTTTTTTATACTTTGTATGAATCTTTATCGTGACCCATGCTTTTATCCATCACATAGAATATATATTTCTGTCTTCATGAGCCCTGCTATTACCCATCACATAAATTATATATGGTTCATTTTTATTTTGTGACCCATGCTATTATCCATTACATATAATATATATGCTTTGTTTTTACTTTGTATACATTTTCTTTGTTTATACTTTGTATACATTTTCGTGAACGTATACATTACCTGGACGTGAAATACTAATTAGGTCATAAAATATTACTAAATCAAATCAATCAAATTTATTACCACAATATATTACATGATCCCGGGTTTGTACATTAATAGAGTTATATAATGATAATAGCTTAATGTACAGTGCTGATATTTAAGTTGTTCATGTTTACATTAAAATGATACATACATATCTTATACACATGTAAATAGGCCTACATAAAGGCCTACAAACATATATACTGGCCCTAATAGGCCCGTTAAAAAAATCAGGCAAAATAGTTTATTGTTTCATTCGTCTATTTCGGGAGGTGAAGCAGGCAGGCAGGCAGGCAGGCAGGCTGAAATATTTTTGTTAAAACCATGGAGAATATATATATTTTTTTTCAATTTGAAATCATCATAAATGTCTTAGCTCTTTCCGTTCCCTTTTTCTCATGCTTCGGCTGCACGACGGCTATATGAGCTGACCTCAGCTGACCTCAGCTGACCTCAGCCGATTCATTCCTGGGTAATAGTAAAACGTTGAATTTAGGATGTCTGTATGTATAGATGTTAAAATTAAAAGTACCATATCCTTTTTACTCTAGTTGTATGTCCTTTTATATAAGTAATAACTACTGCGCTTAGAGGTTTTAATTAGGCTTTTAACCTTTCCAGATTGTCTATTTTTTGCTACGTGGTGTAGAACACGGTGTTGTTACTTAATCTCCGGTTTTTGGTGCGGGAAACTGATGAAAGTTTAATTCATGTTTACATAGCACAACATCTATATTGCACTGTGTACATTTTCAAAATAAGTGTACACTACTATTTTAAACATTGAATCTGACTTTGTCTTACATAATAACTATGCCAACACCTATAACTGGTGAACAGTTGGTTTTATAGTATACTATTATATATTATTTTATTATATAATTGTAATTTACTAATATCGTTCACAGGCCTCGTGAAGGTCGTCTCGACACGTTCCTGTCAACCAAAGTTGATAAGATGATGGAACATATTACTCAATGAATAATAATATTGATGATATTGTACCATTTTTTATTTTTCAACTGCAAAGTCAAATAAATAAATAAATAGATAAATACCCCACCTATACTACCTCACCTATACCTCCAGAAACAAACAGGGATAAACAATTACTGGTGTTGATCTCTGTGGCAAAATAAGGGGATACAGGAAGTAATCCATCGCCATCTGTCCGTGGACATAATGATACAAGAACAGACATAAGTTACATATTACAGCATTAAAAAAACATAAAAACCTGACTTCCTCGTACGTATCTACCACAAAACTTTTGTTTATATTAATTTCCGTGTTATTTTCTTCAGTTTCGGACACTCATATGTACAAGCCTAAAAGGACTCCTGGCCCAGCAAACACGTTCACCCAACGTTGACTCAATGCTGGCCCACCGTCTCCGACCAAGCATTGAACCAACATCGGGTGAACGTCTTATATTTGCTGGTCTCTCCGTTCTATTTACTCTGCTTAAAATAATATCTGGATTTTAAAAAATACCCAATTATATACAACTAATTACATACAACTAAATAATGTTTTTAACAATATGTCAAATGGATCTAAGATGCTATGAGTAATTGCCAAGGGTTTCAAGTATATATTAGATCAATACATATATCACTAAATTTGATCTTATTGCTTTGGTAGATGCTTAGTTATTCCAATAATTCAATATTTTTCATTGATCATTTCATTCATTTCATCATAAATATAAATATTGTTCGTCATTTGAAGCTGGAAATTGCGTTAGCAATTCCAGCTTCGAATGAATGAAAATTACGAGCAAACAATTCATCAGCACAAGAGTTAACAGCGGTGGCCACCGAAATTTGTAAAATCGTTTTCACCTAAGGCACCATACGTTAATCATGGTCATTTTTGCGTCCGTAATGGGTGTTTCCCAGACAGGTGAAAAACAGCCCTTCTGTTTCCCATTACCCCCGATCACAATAAAAAAAGCACAATAAAGGTTTCTCATTATCCGCCATTGATCCTACATTTTTTTATATTTCTTGCTCTGAAAAAATACAATCACAGTAGGCATACGTTCCTCATATGGTTAAACGTTTGACCAACCTTTCAAACGTTCTCCTAACGTTTAACCAGCATAGGGTGAACATCATCTCTCGCTTCCCAGGAAATCATTGATTCTGAAATCGTCTGAAAACGTCAAAATGACTTACATTACAACTATATTTTGGGATCTGGGTGAAATCTTCGTCCAAAATTAAGCTAAAATAACGTGAGCCAATGGCACAAACGTTAGCAACGTTAAAACATCGTTGTACCAACACATTCTCCCTATTTCCAGAGTTCAGAGTTGAGACAACAGAATCTGAACTGTGAAATCGGGACTCTAAAGTCGAAGTCTAAAGTGTGAGCCCTGAGTGAGTGAGTGAGTGAGTGAGTGAGTGAGTGAGTGAGTGAGTGAGTGAGTGAGTGAGTGAGTGAGTGAGTGAGTTATCTTTTCTAAGTTTACCTCGCTCAAAGTTGTGTTTCGCCATTACAACGTCAAGTGTTCCTATTATCTGGATTCATTTTATTCACTGCATCACATTTGTTGCACCCATGGTTACATATCATGGTCTGGTATACACCTCCAAACCTGCACATTTCCTCACCGCCTTCGCGCAGCGCTTATTTGATTTTTCAAGGCGCACTGCTGAGCTTATGGTATTTGCTCTAGTGTGATAGGAATATGATTGGCTATTACTCTATGGTATATAATCTGACGGCAAACAACTTAAGAAAAGTATCATATTTTGCAGCAAGTTGGGAAAAGTATTGCTTTTGATTGGAAACAGAAGGTGGGTGTCATGGTGTAGTGGTGTAGCCTGTCATATTACAATATTGTGTCTCCTTGACCTAAAGATAATGTGCTCAACATCAGAATGTTAGATATTCACATCGTGTGTGTGGAAGTCAGTGTTATTTGATTTATCTCACCATCGTCATGAGGTTCTCCTGGCGTTATCTAATTCATTTCATCATCCACACGAGGTTCTCCTGGCGTTATCTGATTCATCTCATCATCCTCATGAGGTTCTCCTGGCGTTATCTAATTCATTTCATCATCCACACGAGGTTCTCCTGGCGTTATCTGATTTATCTCATCATCCTCATGAGGTTCTCCTGGTGTTATCTGATTTATCTCATCATCCTCATGAGGTTCTCCTGGCGTTATCTGATTTATCTCATCATCCTCATGAGGTTCTCCTGGTGTTATCTGATTTATCTCATCATCCTCATGAGGTTCTCCTGGTGTTATCTGATTTATCTCACCATCCTCATGATGTTCTCCTGGTGTTATCTGTTACATCTCATCGTCCTCATGAGGTTCTCCTGGCGTTATCTAATTTTTCTCACCATCCTCATGAGGTTCTCCTAGCGTTATCTGATTCATCTTATCATTCTCATAAAGATCTCCTGGCGTTATCTGATTATTCTCACCATCCTCATGAGGTTCTCTTAGCGTTATCTGATGCATCTTATCATCTTCATGAGGTTCTCCTGGCGCTATCTGATTCTTCTCACCATCCTCATGAGGTTCTCCTAGCGTTATTTGATTCATCTCATCATCCTCATGAGATTCTCCTGCCTGGGGTTATCTGATTCTTCTCACCATCCCCATGAGGTACTCTTGACGTTATTTGATTAATCTCACCATCATCATGAGGTTCTCTTGGTGTTATCTGATCATCTTACAAACCTCATGAGGTTCTCGTAGCGTTATCTGATTCATCTCACCATCCTCACGTGGTGCTCCTTGCGTTATCTGAACATCTGACCATCCTCACGAGGTTCTCCTGGCTCATATTAGCAGGAATTCATTCATTATTTCGTTCATTCGTACATTTGTTCATTCATTTTTTCATATTAGGCCTACTACTATCGGTATATGGAACGCCGCAACATATATTCATTTAGTCGGAACTTTCAGAAATTTGTCTTTTAAATGACTGCTCGACCATGCATAAGCAATGAGTCCAATATCATGATTATATTATCTATTTAATTTGTGTAATAAAGTTGAATTATCAATGGTATTGAAAACCATTTAAATAAATAAAAAACAGATTACATAGTTTATTATCTGTCGACTTGGTGAGCTGTTCGTGTAAATCGATCAGGGCATGACAAGTTGAGAAGTATTTCTGGATCCATGCTGGCTATTAGATAGTGTATCATTAATTTTTAGAAATATATCTGAACGATTATTAAAATATCAAACGTTTTTCCTATATCGTCGAAAAAGCTGGTGGATAATTATTGTCTTCATTTCAAAAGATGAATTACCTGAGAGTTATTTATTTTTGTTATTTGTTGAGGAAAAATGTCCTGCTTTAGGTAATTTGAGGCTATATAATACTCATTGATTTAATTAAATAATTACATTATCATAACAGGGCATATTGAATAGCAGATTATTTACCGGATGTCTTACTTGTACCACCGAGCCACCGAGCATACCAGCAGAACGTTAGCATGAATTGATTAGCTGGCGTGCTAGTAGTTGTGAAGGTAAGGAATTGATTGCCTGACGTGTTGATCTATGTGTGTTTTTGATTATTTATTGTAGGCATACGTAACCTAATACTGCAGTTAATCAGAATACAAAGCTGCAAGTGTTGTGTCCGCACTCAAGTCACCACAGCTGACATCACGTTAACTAATCAACCTTCAATCACGAACGCAAAGTATTCTGACCTTAAAATTAGCAATTTTGACACTGCATTTGAAAGGTAACTTTAACGGTACATAAAAATATTGTTTTCGTCTAAAGTCATATGAAAATATACCCTAAAGCTATAGTATACAAATTGTTTAAATACAAATGCATATAAAAATTTATAACTGGGGAAACTAAGTTAAAGTCTCCAGTTGAGCGAGTCAGTGCATGCATGCAGTGCTCATAATTGAAATAAATTGCTGCTCCATGCGTCTGGCAATGACTATATGTGTTAGCTGGCATGACTCCCTGAGCCTCGGATCAATAGAGGTGAGTTAATATATTATTCAACATGAGGACAGTCGAATATTTTGTCTGACTATAAATGACCTTCATTGACAAAAAATGTGGCTTTAAGCACCATTTGTTTATGCCCATCAATATTCCTTTTTAATCTTACATGGCAACATTCTGCCAGGGAACAAGATCTCACCTACTGACATGTAGGATTGCCGACTAAAGATGGAAATGTTTGACAACCAAAAAACCCAAGAGCATCCTGGCATTATAAGGATATAACTGGACACTATAATATTTTGATGTTAAAGCAACATATTCTCACATGGCGATGCAATATTTTGACATTATAATGTCAAATATCTATTCTGACATTATAATGCCACTTCATTTAAATATAATCCCATATCGATCCTTTATTCTAATAGAAGTGAATAGATCAAAAAGCGGACATACGCTGAACAGCAATATCAATCTGGTGTTGTTCAACATAATATTGTATCATACATGCTGCACTGTCTTAAAAGATCTGCTACCTATCAGACTCTTACGTTATTATGGAAGACGTTATAATGGAATCAGATCAACTAAACGGCAGCTGCGATTAAATGTTTGACACACAAAACACTTCATATGTGCAGATATCTGTCATATTGGCTGAGATATAACACAAAATAAAATTTTCGTTAATTTGGAGGACATTTTTTCTGAGTTTACCCTTTTTACCGGCCTATAACTGGTTTTATAATGTTATTTGATATTCAAAACCAGGGTATAGACACCTCATATGTGGAGATATCTGTAATATTGGTAAAAATATGACACGAAATATAATTTTCAGTAATGGTGGAACATTTTACCCTGGTTAACCCTTTTTGGATAATTTCGACAAAGGTACCACCTTTTAGATTTTTTGCTAAGCTGTTTAGTCTTGTTTTGGTATCAGTAAACCTTATTATGAGTGGAGTTCGACGAGATTCTATTTTAAGCCCTTTATGGAAAACAGCCCACGGAATAATATAAGTGACAGACAAAGCGTCGTCGTGTCGCCGTTCTCCATTTAGCTCTCTGTCCATCAGCTGAGTGCTGGCATGTGAATGCTGTTCAAGTAGAACAGCAGCACTTCCCTTTAAAGGGAAGCAGATGTATTTTAACAATTGCTATTGTGGGACCAAGTATCCGAGCAAACAGAAGTTGTACAGATGCTAATTTGATGTCATCCGAACGTCTGTGACGCTGAATCTAGTCAGCAAAAGGCGCCCTCCACATTGTGTTGCAGACATAGCGAAGGATAAGATCTTTGTAACTAGGGTCAGCCTCTGATATGACCAGATCTGGAGACGAGGCGCCGTCATTCAGTTGCTATTGTATTGTATTGGGTCATTATGTTGTTTGTGAAAAAAAATAAACAACATTATTATTGAATATATAAAAGTAATGACATTCACTCATTCATTCGTTCGTTTGTTCGTTCACTCGTTCGTGCGTTCATTTGCTCGCTACTTTGCTCGTCCGCTCGTTCATTTGTTCGTTTGTTGTTTGTTCCTTCATACATTCGTTCCTTCGTTCATTTATTCATTTATTCATTTATTCATTTATTCATTTATCCATTTATTCATTTATTCATTATTCATTCATTCATTCATTCATTTGTATATTCGTTTTTCTCATTCGTTTGTTCATCCTTTCATTCATTCTTTCATTCATTCATTCATTCATTCATTTATTTATTCATTCATTCATTCATTCATTTATTTATTCATTTATTCATCCATTTATTCAATCAGCCATCCATCCATTTATTCAATCAGCCATCCATCCATTTATTCATTAATTTATTCATTCATTCGTGTTCTTATTCATTCATTTATTTATTTATTCATTCATTCATTCAATTATTCGTACAAATATTGATTGATTGATTGATTGATTGATTGATTGATTGATTAATTGATTGATTGATTGATTGATTGATTGATTGATTGATTGATTGGTTGGTTGATTGATTGATTGATTGATTGATTGATTGATTGATTGATTGATTGATTGATTGATTGATTGATTGATTGATTGATTGATTGATTGATTGATTGATTGATTGATTGATTGATTGATTGATTGATTGATCGATTGATTGATTGATTGATTGATTGATTGATTGAGTGATTGATTGATTGATTGATTGATTGATTGATTGATTGATTGATTGATTCATTCATTCATTCATTCATTCATTCATTCATTCATTCATTCATTCATTCCTTCAGTAGTACATTCATTCATTTATTCATTCATTCATTCATTCATTCATTAATTAATTAATTCATTCATTCATTTATTCATTCATTCATTCATTCATTCATGCGTTCATCCATTCATTCATTCATTAATTCATTTATACATTCATTCATTCGTACATTCATTCATCCATTCATTCATCCATTTATTCATTCATTCTTTCATGCAAATTTCCAGCACTCATTTTATCAGCAACCCCCCTCCCAATTCATTTTGGTAATTGAGCACGTTTGGTACTTTACATTTACCCTGGTAATTGAGCACGTTTGGTACTTTACATTTACCCTGGTAATTGAGCACGTTTGGTAGTTTCCTTCTTGTCCTCTTTTAAAGGATCAAGGTCATGATAACAATGTCATTGTCACGGAGTTAAATCAATGGCTATAAGGCACGTGTAGCTAAAGCCAATGTTGGTATAATGTTAGTTCATCGTCTACGACGCTGGCTCACATTATACCAACATCAGATCGATGTCTGACGTTTCAATGGCTATTAGGCACGTACAACGTTACTTAACCCAGTGTTGGTATAATGCTAGGCCATCGTCTACGACGCTGGCCTAACATTATAGATCGGGTCTGACGTTTCTGTCTATTTGTTGAATGTCTAATAAGCACATACACACCTCCATTATCCATGGTTAATTAGGTCGCATGGACTCCTCCTGGTTTTGCTGGTCGTGGTAGCTAGGCCTACTATTGAACCAGAGGCTCCCTTCATTCTAGGATATATAGGTTTCTGAGAAAATATATGCAATGATAACCACTTCACTTCACACCAGAATAACACTAATAATATCCTAACCCACCAGAATCCCAGACTTTGTGATATTAATCATTACTATGTTTACACTTATCACATCACTTCATATTTCTCATAAACTATTTTTTGTTTTCTTACCTGTACTCGTCTTTTTCTGTTTCTTTTCTTATTCGTGCAATCATCTATTCATTTATTAATTCGTTCATTCATGCATTCATTCATTCATTCATTCATTCTTTCATTCATTCATTCATTCATTCATTCATTCATTCATTCATTCATTCATTCATTCATCCATTCATTCATTCATTCATTCATTCATTTATTTATTTATTTATTTATTTATTTATTTATTTATTTATTTATTTATTTATTTATTTATTTATTTATTTATTTATTTATTTATTTATTCATTCATTCATTAATTCATTTATTTATTCATTTATTCATTCATTCATTTATATTCACTCGGAACATGACAATACATGTTTTATGCATGCCATGTGTCCAGCATACAGACATTGGATGCATATTTTTTTCAATGCACGCACACACTATTGCATTATTGCGTTGAATCCTCGGCGGAACGAGCTCAGAGGCGCACTATTCCTTGACGTTTGGTCACCGAATGATTATACTGTACCTTTTAAGTTGTGGCATATGTTCATTTTCTGCAATTAAACTAATACGTGTACTACTTTGAGTACATGCTGCGAGACACTGCAATGAGTTCAATATCGCTTTAAAAAACATCACTTTGGAGTTGCAATGAACACACAAGCATTATGTGATGTATAATAAACAGGGAAATAAACATGGAAATAAACAGTATATTGTTCACGTAAGCTGTTACTATAGTTTGGTTTTGCCATCAACACAAAGTTACAGGGCAGTAGCTGCTTACTTGTAAAACTTATATTTACTGGTACTGCTCTCTGCCTTTTATATGCATGCACTTAAAAAAACTCTTCACCATGCAAAGAATTATAAAAATCACTCTTTGTTTTTATTTCGTCATTTGATAGTCATGATAAATGGACAATTTCTACGAACATTAGGGAAGTCATGTGTTGATATTTCAATGCCTTGCTTCTATTATTAGTGTGACTCCCTCTCTGACCTTCAGTATTAAGCAGGATATCTGAGGATCTCGAGGGATCTCATTACTTCTGTGATATTCATTTTAGTTTTTACAAGGGGTTCTAGAAAGGTCAGAATTTTATTAGCATCATATTTATTAGCAGCTACTACTGCAAACGACATATCTCTCTCTTGCTATACAACACATATCTTGTATATGTTGTTGGTGATTCGACCTGGCTTCATGTCGTGATAGTATGTCTTACTTGTTGGCAGTGTCAGTTAGGACGTCATGAAAACCAATAGGCCTAAAATCGAGCAGGCTACATTTTGTTGACTTGAATGAATGAATGAATGAATGAATGAATGAATGAATGAACGAAAGTATGAATGAATAAAAAAATGAATGAATGAATGAATGAATAAATGAATGAATAAATGAATGAATGAATGAATAAACGAATAAATGAATGAATAAATATATGAATGAATGAATGAATGAATGAATGAATGAATGAATGAATGAATGAATGAATGAATGAATGAATGAATGAATGAATGAATGAATGAAGGAAGGAATGAATAAATGAATGAATGAAGGAATAAATAAATTAATGAATGAATGAATGAATGAATGAATAAATGAATGAATGAATGAATGAATGAATGAATGAATGAATGAATGAATGAATGAATAAATAAATGAATGAATGAATGAATGAATGAATGAATGAATAAATGAATGAATGAATGAATGAATGAATGAATGAAAGAATGAATGAATGAATGAATGAATGAATGAATGAATGAATGAATGAATGAATGAATGAATGAATGAATGAATGAATGAATGAATGAATGAATGAATGAATGATTAGATGAATGAATGAATGAATGAATAAATGAATGAATGAATAAATGAATGAATGAATGAATGAATGAATGAATGAATGAATGAATGAATAAATGAATGAATGAATGAATAAATGAATGAATGAATGAATAAATGAATGATTGAATGAATGAATGAATGGCGAATAAATGAATGAATGAATGAATAAATGATTAGATGAATGAATGAATGAATGAATGAATGAATAAATTAATGAATAAATAAATGAATGAGTTAAAAAATGAAGGAACAAATGAATGAATGCATGAATGAATGAATGAATTAATCAATTAATTAATTAAGTAATAAATGAATGAATGAATAAATGAATGAATGAATGAATAAATGAACGAATGATTAGATGAATGAATGAATGAATGAATGAATGAATGAATGAATGAATGAATGGATGAATGAATGAATGAATGAATGAATGAATGAATGAATGAATGAATGAATGAATGAATGAATGAATGAATGAATGAATGAATGAATAGGGTCTTAGACCACTTTTTTAAAAGAGCAGATACTGTAGACGGTTGTGAAGAAAACAGAGTTACTTATAAATCAGGGGATCCAGTATAGGACATCAACTACTTATTGGTATCACGATGAATTCAGTCCTTCATTTGTCATTTTCGTCGGTTTAATGCCGACCTTTCTGTCAGATTGATATTATGTCTGTCCTTGTGATGTATCCTGATTATATTCAGGAACCATACGGGAATCAACCCTCATAACGCTGAAATATTTGCGTATAAACAATGGAGACCAAAAGGTTTCACCATTTGATGTCCTCATAGATATCTTAGTTAGTTCTTTTTGCTTCATTTGAATACCTATATTGGTCTGCGGCGATTACAAATATTGTAATTGTTTCAGTGCGGGGATCGACTATAAACGTCAGAATTTGACGTCTGTGGACGGTATATTCTGACGTCTAAGTCGATCCCGGGGCTAAAATGGTTAATAACTCATACTCCGTATTTATATAACTGCCCATTGGGCTTACAGTGGCATTTAACACACGAAGGTATTTTTTCTCATTTATATAGCAAGAGCTGAGTTGATTATACACATTTTTCATGGTACAAAATATTTATGTTATAGATGCAGCTAAAAAAATTAAATCCATTCATTGATTATTTGTGCCAACAGCATTTGTGCCAACAGCAGTTCTGGGCGTACAGTGATTTAAACGGTTTTTAGTCTCGTTTAACTAGCATGCTTGTCTGACTACCTCAGTACGTCAGTACCTCATTACCTCAGTACCTCATTACCTCACTACATCACTACCTCAGTACTTCACTACCTCACTACCTCAGTACCTAGTAAAGATTTGTAAACGACAGATTGTGTGTGAAATCGTGTAACAAACACGATAAAGACACGGTGATTGTCATCTTTTGTCGAACTCCATCAGACGGATATAATGATTAATCATGTCACGAATTTGTCAAACATTTGAGCAAACGTGGATGTCATAGAAATACATAATAGCCGTTTGTAATTAAACCTTTTCGTCAAGTTCGCTAATTTATATTTTCGCCCACGTGAATTTGTCTCGCTACCGCGACACCAAACTTCAATTAAGTTTTAACTACTCATATTTGTTTAAATTGCCACTAAACATTCCCACATCTTGATGTTTATGTATACATCTCAGCCCCAATAACAGTGATTTGATCAGCTAATAAAAGAATTCTGAAAAAAACATTGCTGTGATTAACGGTGACAGAGTTTATGTCAGCTTAACAATGAATCATTCAGTTGTATATGTGGTACTATCACCCCCTCTATCACTTATATACCGTCTTAATGCTAATGAGATTAGACTGACACTTTACTTGCTAGTGGCGCCATATAATGCACCCACTCGCCATCATTTATAGACCATCTTAATGTTATTGAGATTTGGCTGAGCCTTTGCCATATAATTCGCCATAAGTCATATTTCCAATGTATGAAAGTAATTTCACAAGAAATGAAACAAATAATCTGAATGGGAATCTTATATAAGACTTTCTTTTAATACATGTTATAAAATTGTATATTTTTTATTTACTTTGATGTGTGAATCGCCGTAGCACTTCACACCTTATAGTGAAAGAGAAATATGCTGACCTTTCTGAGGAGGCAAAGGGTTAACATCATTTCAATAAATCTATTCTTTTTCATCGTCTAGACATTAAACAAATAATTATTTTGTGGTTTATGACTTTGACAGTGCAGACGAGGGCTTTACTTCATTTAAAGTTCACCAGCTGAAAGCAACTGATTCAATAAGATGTCAAATTAAAGATATTAATCGGATACATAGGTGCAGAAACACTTGTGGAATAAAACTGATGAAGTTTTCTCGTGTCGACGAGAGATGGATAATTAGTTTGTTTTCCACAACATTGTTTGTTCAACTTTGGCTTTTAAAATATGCCTGGCTTTGTTTGGTACGTGTAATTATAAATAAATGAAATGAATGGGGGTTTAGGCCAAACTGGACCAGGAGTACCTCCCGAGGATGTTAAGATGAAAAATATGAAACTTCCCTCCAGACACAGGATTCGAAATCCGAGCCCTGGCGGTCTGAGGCCGAGCACGCTATCTCTCGGTCACGGAGGCTCCCCACAATATTTAATCTTTGTGAGTGAGCAGAGAAGAAACATTTTGTTTCTTTGAAACTTGAAGGCCAGAGTGGGGTTTGAACCCGCGACCTCCGACTTTCTAAGCAGGCAGCTTTAACCACTGTACAATAATCTCCATTAAACCTAATCACATTATTTTCCTGACCGCTTCTTGTTGTCATTACTGAGTTGTGTTTACCATGTTCTAGATCGGCTGCTGGTTTGAGCAGGGCTGGCATTCTTATAGTATTCTCATGAAGCAGGTGATTGGTCGAGATGTCCATATTGACCAATCACATGTCTAAGATATGGGTCAATCGCTGTAAGGATATCAGATGGGCATCTTGACCATTGTCCAGCATTAATAATTATTGTTTTAAGCAAATTAATATATTTAACTCTCCCCCTTGTATTTAAAATTTTTAATGCAAATTATACTAACTCTTCATCCTGAGTAAAAAAATTCACACAAGTGAAACTAATGTGTAAAGTGACCATTCATTGAAACCACGGGTTCATATATATCCAATGTAGATCTAAAACAAGAAATGCAGGCTCAGGACTAATTTGTAATAATTATTTTAAATAATAATATCTGCCCAGTGCAAATTAAAAAAAACAACTCGTGATTCTGTAACATTTAATCAATAGCTGAAAAAACAATTACCATCGTATCGTAAAATCTGAAAATACTCTACCTTTGACAATCTGGGGAAAATAAAGGATTTCGGATAACAGTAAAATAACAAATGAACAAAAATAACAAATTGCTAAATAAAACATTAACTGCCGGTAGCAAAATGGTAATATATATTTTAATTAATAAATCTATCTTTATAGCTTGATTAATGTTGTCGAATAAAACAAATCTCCCTCTATGGCGGTCTGCAGACAGATTTAATTGTTTATTAACACTTTAAGGGGCCATAAACATGATAGAGGGGAACATCTCATCGAGACATAATCTGAGATATTAGTGATAAGGGATTAGGAATAAGTACGTTTTACAAATGGTAATTATATTATATATTAACTTATATTCTTTTTGTGACAAATGGTGATAGGGGGTGGGGGTGTCTGGTAAACGAAATGAATTGTGTATTAGGCCACCTTTGTGCACATATAGGCTAAACTAGGCCAGAAGAACATCGTGAGGATGGCGAGGTGAATGAGATGACACTGCCATCTCGACAGACTTGTAGTTGTTTGATAAGTTCCTACGCTTTCCAGAGGGTTTTTTTTGCTACTTTTATACTAATACGTAGTTATTTTATCTCTGATTTTAGCGCTATAACATGATCAACTATACAATGTGCGGAGAAGGATTTCAAGCAAAATATCAGCCTTATAAACAAGATCAAACAAGTGTGTGCCAAATCTCAAATGAGAATTAAAGTCCAAGAGATAAGAAGGTAATGTGGAAGCTAAAGTATGGACCTGGAAGATAATTTACGTCTATACCGTCTTGAAAGTATGTCTGGCTAAAGCGATATACAACTTCCCATTGAATTCATATTATAGTGTAGTAGATACAGGGCTCGAGGACTCATCATAATACTACAGCTTTGCGAGAAGAAACATTGTGTTGTGGAGGTCGAAGACCACGCATCTGTCATAATACAACCGCCAACCACAACTTCAAGTGGGTTAAGTAAAAAATACTCATATCTGTTAAATTTGAGACAAAATATTTGTATATCTTGAGGTTCAAGCATTCATTTCACTTTAATTAACATGTTTATAAAACATATAACAAACGACTATAGTCGTGCTTAACGCCTAAAGAGTTAGGTTTGAGTGACTGTGGTCACGCTTAACGCCTAAAGAGTTGGGTTTAAGTGACTGTGGTCGTGCTTAACGCCTAAAAAGTTAGGTTTGAGTGACTGTAGTCACGCTTAACGCTTAAAGAGTTAGGTCTAAGTGACTGTGGTCGTGCTTAACGCCTAAAAAGTTAGGTTTGAGTGACTGTGGTCACGCTTAACGCCTAAAGAGTTGGGTTTAAGTGACTGTGGTCGTGCGTAACGCTTAAAGAGTTAGGTTTGAGTGACTGTAGTCACGCTTAACGCCTAAAGAGTTGGGTTTAAGTGACTGTGGTCGTGCGTAACGCTTAAAGAGTTAGGTTTGAGTGACTGTAGTCGTGCTTAACGCTTAAAGAGTTAGGTTTGAGTGACTGTTGCAGTGCTTAACGCCTAAAGAGTTAGGTTTGAGTGACTGTAGTCACGCTTAACGCCTAAAGAGTTAGGTTTGAGTGACTGTGGTCGTGCTTAACGCCTAAAGAGTTAGGTTTGAGTGACTGTAGTCACGCTTAACGCCTAAAGAGTTAGGTTTGAGTGACTGTGGTCGTGCTTAACGCCTAAAGAGTTAGGTTTGAGTGACTGTGGTCACGCTTAACGCCTAAAGAGTTAGGTTTGAGTGACTGTAGTCACGCTTAACGCCTAAAGAGTTAGGTTTGAGTGACTGTGGTCGTGCGTAACGCTTAAAGAGTTAGGTTTGAGTGACTGTAGTCGTGCTTAACGCTTAAAGAGTTAGGTTTGAGTGACTGTTGCAGTGCTTAACGCCTAAAGAGTTAGGTTTGAGTGACTGTAGTCACGCTTAACGCCTAAAGAGTTAGGTTTGAGTGACTGTGGTCGTGCTTAACGCCTAAAGAGTTAGGTTTGAGTGACTGTAGTCACGCTTAACGCCTAAAGAGTTAGGTTTGAGTGACTGTGGTCGTGCTTAACGCCTAAAGAGTTAGGTTTGAGTGACTGTAGTCACGCTTAACGCTTAAAGAGTTAGGTTTAAGTGACTGTGGTCGTGCTTAACGCTTAAAGAGTTACGTTTAGGCGACTGTAGTCACGCTTAACGCTTACAAAGTTTGGTTTAAGTGACCGTGGCCCCCCTCAGGCCTAAAGAGTTAGGTTTGAGTGACTGTGGTCGTGTCTTACGCTCAAAGAGTTAGGTTTAAGTGACTGTGGTCGCGCTTAACGCTTAAAGAGTTAGGTTTTAGTGACTGTAGTCGTGCCTATCGCTTAAAGCGTCAGGTTTAAGTGACTGTGGTCGCGCTTAACGCTTAAAGAGTTAGGTTTAAGTGACTGTAGTCACGCTTAACGCCTAAAAAGTTTGGTTTAAGTGACTGTGGTCGCGCTTAACGCCTAAAGAGTTAGGTTTAAGTGACGGTGGTCGTACTTAAAGCTACAAGAGTTAGGTTTAAGTGACTGTGGTCGCGCTTAAGGCTTAAAGAGTGAGGTTAGAGTGACTGTAGTCGTGCTTAACGCTCAAAGAGTTAGGTTTAAGTAACTGTAGTCGTGCTTAACGCCTAAAGAGTTAGGTTTAAGTAACTGTAGTCGTGCTTAACGCCTCAAGAGTTAGGTTTGAGTGACTGTGGTCGAGCTTAACGCCTAAAGATTTAGGTTTGAGTGAAATGTCATTGTTTTTAATATTATTTATATTAATATTTCTTGTAAATTATTTATTATTTAACTTTAAGTGCAGCAGAGAGATGTTAATTTAAACCCATGGAAATTCGATAATAAGTTAATGCCCTGAGTAGAAGCAATACATCCTTTTTGAAACACAAAAATGCATTTGTAATAAATGTTTTTTTTATCTCTTCCTGTCGCATTCTCTCATTTTCCACTATTTCACACTTTCACATTTCAAATCATTTTTCGTGATTATTGATCTTCATGGCGTAATTTTGCATTCATTTCACTTTTGAACATTTTGTGTATATTTATTTTGCGTAAATTGAAATCATTCATTTTCTGGCTATAAATGTTGTATATAATGTGATCGGTGCTGATGGGAAATCAATCAACGGCGCATAACCTGGTAAAAGAAAAGGCGACAGCTAAATGTAAAGCGATATTACTCATATACATTTACGCGGATCTGCAGGTGGTAGGTACGAATCTTTATTATAACATGGGTGTCTCTTTAGAAGTCATACTATATTCTACAACACATGTCAGCCCCCGACATGTGTTAGCTCACACATGTCAGTGACGTCATATCTGGCTGTTCCAGTCTCCCCCTGACATTAGCATACATTCCTTAATTTCATAACTTCTGTAGTTCTGTCCTGTCTGTAACGCTAGGCCTTAGGCTTTACAATTAGAATCCTATTTGATAGGGACCATTTTATTTTCAAATTGACAAGATCTGTGCTAATGTAACTTACGACGTCCCTATTTCAATTGAAGTCCAGAATTGCTGCCTTCAGACTAGGCCTAGACTACATGTCAAATGGTCTGGCATCTGCATTGGTAACCACTGCCACTGGCACAGACTGTTTACTTATTTTTTGTATAATCATTCATGGTAGGCCTATAGATCTAATTGTTCTGGAATGGTTCCAAGTAAAGTAAGACATTTGGCAAGTAGGCCTGTATAGATCTACACTGTAGGCCTAGCCTACAGAGTAGTGGGCCTACAGGCCACTCCCCAGCAAACACAAAACATTTGTACAACACCATTTGTACAACGTCGGCCCAACGTCTTCGCCGTTGGTCCAACATTGTACAAATGTGTTTACTGGGTCGTCAACGTGTCCGTGTCAGTATAGTCTAATACTAATAGTGTTAGGCTACTGAGTAGGCTACTGTTACTGTTTGAGTTAGGCTAGTCTACCCTGTACTGTAGCCTACTGTATCTATAGGCCTAACTATTAAACTAATTTATCAGATTTATGTCATAAGTAAAAATAGGCTTTTATTTCTAAAAAAAAAAAAAATCCATGACCGATTTCGAACATGGAACTCTGGCTCTCGAGGCATGTCTCGTTACCACTGTACCACGTGAATAGGCCTACATGTAGACTATGTGGTGCAAAGAAAAGCAGCATGAACCTATTATTGTCAAACAGCAGGGGTGTGTTCAGTCCTCGGAACAGCCAAACTGCCGCATTTTTAATCAACCATGTTGCAATTCATGGCCTTGGAATTCAATCTGTTAGCTTTATCCTTTCGACTCGTAGAGCCTTTAAATGAATTTAGAATTTGTAAGGTAATTAATGTCGGTCTGTCATAATAGGAAGCAAGTTTGGATAGTTTGGATAGCCCTGGGCGTGGGGCCACTTCGTGGCCCCTGACGCCCAGGGCTACGTCCAATAACATGAGAATCCAACACATTTCAATATCCAAACTTGATTCCTATAACCTTGTGACCTTGATGTTATAGGTCTTATCTGTGAGATGGTAGATGCGACTCTTTATACTCGTTACCTTGGTGTTATAGAGTTGTATCTGTCAGATGGTAGATACGACTCTTTATCCTACTTACCTTGGTGTTATAAGGTCGTATCTGTCAGATGGTAGATACAACTCTATATCCTCGTTACCTTAGTGTTATAAAGTCGTATCTGTCAGATGGTAGATACAACTCTTTATACTCGTTACCTTGGTGTTATAGAGTCGTATCTGTCAGATGGTAGATATAACTCTTTATTCTTCTTGTTATAATGTCGTATCTGTCAGGCGGTAGATACGACTCTTTATTATTGTTACCTTAATGTTATAAAGTCGTATCTGTCAGATGGTAGATACAACTCTTTATACTCGTTACCTTGGTGTTATAGAGTCGTATCTGTCAGATGGTAGATATAACTCTTTATTCTCCTTGTT
>OZ024909.1:86685339-86724715 GCA_964017125.1 Flabesymbios commensalis
TGTCGTCCCAGCTGCTTTGGATCTGAATATTCATGTCCGGGACATAAGGTAATCATCCCAATCGTGTGTATCTATCAATCTTTTGCTGGAAGTAATGCCACCATCGGTGTCTGCTATTGTCAATACAAAATAGAGGGACGTAGCACAATGGTTAGAGTTTGGCGCTTTGCAATTGTCCCTGCCTGCCGAGTAGTACCACCCCCCCCCCCCACCTCGGGAGATGTCGCACCACCTGCCTCTTGATTCGAAAATTCATAGCAATCATCCCAATCTTGCGTATTTTTCAATTTTTTTGTTGAAATGAATGGTGTTTTAGGCCACCTGTGCACATATAGGCCAAACTGGGCCAGGAGAAGCCTGAGTATGTTCAGTTGAATGAGATGATACTGCTCTCCAGGCACTGGATTCGAAATTTGACCCTGGGCGGTCTGAGGCCAAGCACACTACCTCTTTGGCTCCCCACAATATTGAATCTTTAAATATTGCGAGAGCGAGAAAGAAACATTTTGTTTCTTTGAAACTTGAAGGTCAGAGAGGGGTTCAAATCCGCGATCTACGACTTTCCAAGCAGGCAGCTTTAACCACTGCACCAGGGCCCCCATCCATCTATTGCTGGAAGGAATGCCAACATTGGTGTATGCTAGTGTCAATAAATCACAAGAGGGACGTAGTACAATTAGTGTGACACTTTGCAATTGTCGCTGCCTGTTGTACATTTTCAAAGCCCACTTGGGTAGGTTTTCAGATAAATCTATAATGTTTCTCCCTTCTCAACGTTGGGACATTGTTTCGATGTATGTGACCTTGGGCAAAGTACTTTACAATGACATGTTTTACTCGACCCATGTGTAAATGAGTAGAGCCTAGGGAGACGGCAATGTGCAAGATACCTTTAATGCGCCGACCTGACTCTTCGTGGAGTTAAAATGACACCCGAATGAACAGCACCAGTGACCAGAGGGGTAAATGGTAAAGTCGGCTGGTGAGTCTTCATACTTGATATCAGACTATAGACCTCAAACTAGTACCTTTTACCTATACAATACTGCAAACATGGACAGCAATATATCAAATTGGCAAATCTTAAAAAATATCAATTAAAATGTGTCTAGCTTTTTCAAGTATTCCCCATAATCTGGAAATGGTTATTACTTTATTTGCGTCGACGGCGTTTGTACGATGTTGAGCAAACAGTATCTGTTATTACTATACTGAGCAGAAACAGTTACAACCTCCAGATGTAATGGTGATCAGATTGACTTGACCCATGTTTACCAAACAAATCTCATTCAGCCTTGAATCATGTGAGATGGACAGGTCGAAAATTGTCTGTTATTAATATAATGAACAGAGACACTGTAACAACCTTCGTATGGATGGTGATCACATTAGTGAGAATTGACCTAGTTACCAAACATATCTAACTTAAATGACTATTTAGCCTTGAATCATGTGAGATGGACAAGTGTACTGTCAAAGAAAGACAAATGTAACAGTGTAGCCTTATATCACTGTTTTATCTAATTTACGTATTATATATTTAGTCATGTTATATAAAAGAGATTTCTGGGGTACGCATAAGGGATGACCTTGTAAAAGACACCTTTTCATTTTACCAACGTCAAATCCAGTGGACTTGTTTTGAAAACCATATAATCAGTGTACCGTAGTGAATCGATTCTAAAATTGAAAGAGGCTGACCTTGTAAACACAGCTCAGCTGCTGACCAGCTTGTTGAGACCATAAAAGTAATTAACTAAGTACCAAGTGCACCCCAATATACCGGGACTCAATTGTAAGGGACTGACCTTCTAAAAACGCCTCTGTCTTGGCTAGCTTGTTAGAATGGGGCCTAATAATTGAAGTAGTCCCGGAACTAAGTAATAATTTATGAAGTAAAATCAACGAAGAATATCAAAACAAGATGGGGGACAGGTCTGGACACGTCTAAATTCAGGGGTACGTGGTGTCTTTTCATTGGCCAGACCCAGGGGAGGGGATGGAATTGTTTGGGCGACTTTTACTTTAAAAAAGGCCGATTTGAGTGTGTAGGGAGGAGCGTGGGAAGATCGTAAGACGAGTGTGTGGGAGCGTCCTAAGAACGAAAGATTGACACAGGGGGAGACCTGCTAACTTCGATATACTGAGAGCTGGCATATGTACCAGGAGTGAGCGAAGAAGTTAGAAGGTCGAACCTACAGTGTATGTACTCAAGAACACAACGAGGGGTACGACGAATAAAAGAGAAGTTTCCACAACCACAACTTAATTCCTGGCTTTGTTCTTTATTACTGCGTCGAAAACGAGGCCCACCACTAGGGTACCGTTTTACACAAACAACAGTAACTGCTTAGTTTTCAAGCCAGCAGTTACTGCTGTTTAGTAGGCCGAACTGATTACTTGAAAAAAACACAAAATCATAGTGAAAAGCAAAGGCAAACAGCAGTAACTGCTAATTTTTGAAGTACGCAGTTACTGCTGTTTGTCTTTGCATGGTGCATAGATTACTGCTGAAATCACAAAGGATGGCAAAGATGACTAGCAGTAACTGCTTATTTTGGGGTTAAGCGGCTATTGCCGTTTGTCTTTGTACATTCAGGATGCAGATCTGTCTCACGCCATTATCACTGTAATTAGTCCCATCCTGTATCCCGCGACGACAAGACCACCAATATGTATCCCGCCAGATTGACTTTTTTCGGTTTGGACTTGTGTTAATGATTTACACTGTGGTTCACCCACTTGTGTATAAATCATCACTGGACATCACAAAGTAATAACACTCTCTATACCATTAGACCTTGGGCCCACCTGTACCACCCCCCCCCCCCCCTCTGGGTGCACACAGAAAAGATGAACACTATAATGTTTGCTGGAGATTCTATGTCTGAAAATAGGAGACGTTAGTCCAATGTAGATTTAATTTTGGACCACTATGAGGGACACTGGCCAACATTAACCCACCATTGGCCCCACATCTCGAGATTCAGAAACAAATAATCAGTACCCCCCTCCCCCCGGATGTCGCCCCAGCTGACTCTTGATCTGAATATTTATGTCCGAGACATAAGGTAATCATCCCAATCGTGTGTATCTAGCAATCTATATCCAGAAATAAATGAAATGAATCGGGCTTTAGGCCACCTTTGTGCACATATAGGCTAAACTGGGCCAGGAGAACCTCCTGAGGATGGTGAGATGATTGAGATGACACTGTCATCCAGACACAGGATCCGAAATTCGAGCCCTGGCGGTCTGAGGCCGAGCACGCTATCTCTCGGTCACGGAGGCTCCCCACAATACTAACTTTCACACGTGGATGGGGAAGAAACAATTTTGTTTCTTTCAAACCGCCGAGACCGGGAACCGAACCCCGGACTCTGGCGTGAAAGGCAGCGGTGCTAACCACTACCCTAGGGCCCCCGCCCTATATCCAGAAGGAATGCCAATATTGTTGTCAACTATTGTCAATACATCACAAGATGGACGGACGTAGCACAGTGGTTAGAGTGTGCCGCTTTGCCATTGTTGCTTCCGTGCGGATTCAAAGCCCACTTGTCAAATCCATACTGACTGCAAAGTGTCTTTTTTTCATTGTGACATGTCTCACATTGTCTTACCTGCCATGGTCAGCGAGGGTTGTCAAATCAAATGTAAAGCAAAGGCAAACAGCGGTAACTGTTCACTTTTGAAGTCAGCCGTTACTGCTGTTTTTCTTTGCATTGGCCATAGATAACTGCTGGACTGACAATATGTTCAGAGCAATGATGGTGTCTGTCATAGAGAACTGCTGGACTGACAATATGTTCAGAGCAATGATGGTGTCTGTCATAGAGAACTGCTAGACTGACAATATGCTCAGAGCAATGATGGTGTCTGCCATAGAGAACTGCTGAACTGACAATATGTTCAGAGCAATGATGCTGTCTGCGATAGAGAACTGCTGGACTAACAATATGCTCAGAGCAATGATGCTGTCTGTCATAGAGAACTGCTGGACTGACAATATGTTCAAAGCAATGATGCTGTCTGCGATAGAGAACTGCTGGACTGACAATATGCTCAGAGCAATGATGCTATCTGCCATAGAGAACTGCTGGACTGACAATATGTTCAGAGCAATGATGTTGTCTGTCATAGAAAACTGCTGAATGACAATATGCTCAGAGCAATGATGGTGTCTGTCATAGAGAACTGCTTGTCTCACAATAATATGTTTAGAGCAATGATGCTGTCTACCATAGAGAACTGCTGGTCTCACAATATGTCCAGAGCAATGATGTTGTCTGTCATAGAGAACTGCTGAACTGACAATATGCTCAGAGCAATGATGCTATCTGCCATAGAGAACTGCTGGACTGAAAATGTTGTTTAGAGCAATGATGGTGTCTGTCATAGAGAACTGCTGAACTGACAATATGTTCAGAGCAATGATGGTGTTTGTCATAGATAACTGCTGGACTGACAATATGCTCAGAGCAATGATGGTGTCTGCCATAGAGAACTGCTGAACTGACAATATGTTCAGAGCAATGATGCTATCTGCCATAGAGAACTGCTGAACTGACAATATGTTCAGAGCAATGATGCTATCTGCCATAGAGAACTGCTGAACTGACAATATGTTCAGAGCAATGATGCTATCTGCCATAGATAACTGCTGAACTGACAATATGTTCAGAGCAATGATGCTGTCTGCCATAGAGAACTGCTGAACTGACAATATGTTCAGAGCAATGATGCTATCTGCCATAGAGAACTGCTGAACTGACAATATGCTCAGAGCAATGATGCTGTCTGCCATAGATAACTGCTGGAGTGACAATATGCTCAGAGCAATGCTGCTATCTGTCATAGATAACTGCTGGACTGACAATATGCTCAGAGCAATTATGGTGTATGTCTTAGAGAACTACTGGACTGACAATATGTTCAGAGCAATGCCGCTGCTTGTCCGCATCTGTGTAATCAGAAATGTTCATCCAGGAAGTATTGGATCCGGATGTCGCCCCTTTCTGTATCACATGATCACTGTTATTTGCCCCATTCTGTATCACACCATGATCACTGTTATTTGCCCCATTCTGTATCACACCATGATCACTGTTATTCGCCCCTTTCTGTATCACACTATGGTCACTGTTATTTACCCCTTTCTCTATCACACCATGATCACTGTTATTCGCCCCTTTCTGTATCACACCATGATCACTGTTATTTACCCCATTCTCTATCACACCATGATCTCTGTTATTTAACCCATTCTCTATCACACCATGATCACTGCTATTCACCCCTTCCTGTATCACACCATGATCACTGTTATTTACCCCATTCTCTATCACACCATGGTCACTGTTATTTGCCCCATTCTCTATTACACCATGGTCACTGTTATTTACCCCTTTCTGTATCACACCATGACCACTGTTATTTGCCCCTTTCTGTATCACACCATGATCTCTGTTATTTGCCCCTTTCTGTATGACACCATGATCACTGTTATTTGCCCTATTCTCTATTACACCATGATCACTGTTATTTGCCCCTTTCTGTAACACACCATGATCACTGTTATTTGCCCCTTTCTGTAACACATCGTCATCACTGTTATTTGCCCCTTTCTGTATCACACCATGATTTCTGTTATTTGCCCCTTTCTGTAACACATCGTGATCACTGTTATTTGCCCTATTCTGTATCACACCATGAGCTCTGTTATTTGCCCCTTTCTGTAACACACCATGATCACTGTTATTTGCCCCTTTCTGTAACACATCGGCATTACTGTTATTTGCCCCTTTCTGTATCACACCGTGATCACTGTTATTTGCCCCTTTCTGTAACACATCATGATCACTGTTATTTGCCCCTTTCTGTATCACACCATGGTCACTGTTATTTGCCCCTTTCTGTAACACATCATGATCACTGTTATTTGCCCCTTTCTGTAACACATCATGATCACTTTTATTTGCCCCTTTCTGTATCACACCATGGTCACTGTTATTTGCCCCTTTCTGTAACACATCATGGTCACTGTTATTTGCCCCTTTCTGTATCACACCATGACCACTGTTATTTGCCCCTTTCTGTATCACATCATGATCACTGTTATTTGCCCCTTTCTGTATCACACCATGGTCACTGTTATTTGCCCCTTTCTGTAACACATCATGATCACTGTTATTTGCCCCTTTCTGTATCACACCATGGTCACTGTTATTTGCCCCTTTCTGTAACACATCATGATCACTGTTATTTGCCCCTTTCTGTATCACACCATAATCACTGTTATTTGCCCCTTTCTGTAACACATCGTGATCACTGTTATTTGCCCCCTCCTCTATCCCGCTACATTGACTTTTATTTGGTTTGGACTTGTGTTAATGATTTACACTTTGGTTCACCCACTTGTGCATAAATCATCACTGGACATCACAAAGTAATAACACTCTCTACCCGTGTAGTAACTGTGATTTGTGCTTAACATTGTACAATAGATTTTTCTATAGATTATTTCGATGTTGTGTCCTTGGGCAAGACACTTTACCCTCAAATCCTTCACTTGACTCAGGTGTAATTGAGTACCTGGTAGGACAGAGATGGCAATGTGTGCGACTAGCGACTAGCGCCGAAACGGCTAAAAGTGCTGTATGCTCCAAAAAGGGAGTTGAAATGATACATGAATGAACAGGTCCAGTGACCAGGGGTAATATGTGTGAAGCACACGGAGCATTATATACAAGAGCTATACAAGAACTCACAATTATTATTAATAATTAATATTAATTTATTTTAATGGAAAAAGTCAAAACAGAACCTATGTCACCAACAGTTATTTTTCAATTAACCACTTTTTCAGAAATATGTTATTTTCTTTTTGTGAATCATGTCTGTCACGAGCAAAACATAATTCACATAGGCCTTAATAGTAAAAGAGCTGGAAATATACAAAGCGGATATTAATTAAGCAAAGCATTATTTACATACATATATAGTATAACACTAACACATACAGATAATACAAGTGGAATATTCACATGACAAATTACAAAGCGTTACTGATTACCAAGGTGGATAGGAAAAGTCAAAATTGACAAAATGGTAAAATCAACGCATAGATTAAAAATCACGATATAGTTTATTTATTCAATTATGCTAAAATGTGTATGATGGATTGTAAATAATTGAAATATTTAAAGCCTCCAAAAGATCTGTTGTATTTTACAGATTTGGACCAAGCTTGTTCACAATCATAAGCAGATAAGACTCGGTTATCGGACAGCTAAGATGATATTTCAAATATAAAAAATATTTTTTCAGCACAAATTAACTTTCTGATTTCCTAATTTGACTCATTTCCCTGTCAAGGCCTTACCCATATGACTTCTTGGACAAAAAGTCAGACCAGCTAACAGTGCACAATCAGCCAACCACCACCTCTCATTTATTTGTTTTTTGAATAGGCGTTCACTCAGTCCTTGAAGCGAGCTGTGCAGACTGTTAATGTTGGGCAACATGTAACATATAGGCTAAGGACATGAAGGCTAATATGTTGGACAGAACATGACAGACAATAAGCACCAGCTGACATAATAATCTGTAACTCCGACATAATAATCTGTATATCTATTGTTGTCCACCTAGCGTCATGTATGATCTAATCACATTTTCCGCATATAATATGAAGTGTGCAAAGAGGCAACCTCTCTTAAGCCCTTGTGTAACCCCTTTCAGTGAGTAAGAAAAGAGAGACAACCTTTCTTAAGGCATTGTGTAACCCCTTTTAGTGAGTAAGAAAAGATTATATAACAGAGTACAGCTCACCGAAACCCCCAAAAAAATTCGAGGACTCTCCATTACGTCTTAAGGAACTGGCATACTTGACATTGCTCCGCCCTAATCTGGCTTGAAATATCCGTCTGTTGTCTGTGACCTGTTCCTGCAGGGGGACATCGATCGCCTCGAAAAGATCCAGCACAGGGCGACACGCTTTGTCACCAATATTTACAAGAGGGAATATGGACTCACCTCGACCCAACTGATTGACAGCCTAAGTTATGATAGTTTGAAAGAACTCTATAAAACAGCTAGGCTCTGTATGCTCTACAGAGCAATTAATGGAGAGGAAGCCCTCTCGATTGATATGCTGTGTAGACCTGATAGTAGAACAAGGGGCAGCACACAAAAATTCAGAACAATTCAAACCAAAAAGAGACCGTTCACAAATTATTTCATCATTAGAACTATACCTGATTGGAATAAATTACCATCTGATGTAAAATAGGCGCCGACCTTCACCGCCTTAAAGGCTATGTTGAAGAGGTCGGACTAAATTTGTACCTACACACAAAGTGCTTCTGCCCCATAACTTTCAAATACAGACTCAGAGCTATTGTCAAAGAAATGACATAATAGCGACAATCATCACACAACCCATAAAATAATGCGAATCAGAATCTATTGTTGTTGACCGGGTGTCCACCTAACATCGTGAGAAATCTCATGAAGGTGTTTACCAGATAAACAATTCTTACAGCAACAATTATAGAAATTTTTGTTCGTTTGCAGTCACCAAGATCGTGAGTCTGTCAGGTTTAAACAGTGTGGCTGACAAATGTCCAATTGACTTTTCAAAAAAGAATCTTGTCTTAGTTACACTTTTTAATCGAATTCAAGGATCTATGTCGGTGGTACGATAACGTCAAGTGACTTTTAACATTTATTTTGTTGAAATATCAGCTAGTATTTATTTTAATCTGGAATTGATAACACATATTTTCACAAGTAAATCTTTATTCCATTGAAAACAGTTTCTGTCTAGTTTTAGCCATATTAAGTGATCTTTATAATGATAAATTATTTTAATATCTTTACTTAAATTGGTTTTATAATAAACCGGATTCTGTAACACTAGCAGGTTTTTTTTATTTTCTCAATGTATAGCTTTTGGGTTGTAGCCTGGTATATCTATTTCTCCATGTCTCGTTCAACAGATATACATCGTATTTATAAATTGTATTGGAAAACTCCTTGTATTCTGTTTAGTCACTAATATATGACTGCTCACATGTAAAAATGTATTTTTTCCGTTATGTTGGACTTTTCTAATACCCCATCTTGCCGACATCTACATACATTACTACTATGGCCAGGGATCAGGGAGACATGGTGAGTTGTCGGTCCATGTTGGTTAGCTGTTGGTATGGGTCATCTGCGATTGTCCGGCTTTGGATTTACTCTCTGCAGCACTTTGTGCATGTGTGGATTGTTGTGTGCATGGTATCGAGGAGACGTGGCGAGGTGCCAGTCTATGTCGGTTTACTGCTGTTGGCGACCAGCTAAGGACTTCTGGTTAGACGCTTGCAGCATTTGTATGATCTATCGATGTTCCTGAAAAATTGTATTGACGTCTGTGAGCTCCAGATTGGAGGGTCGAGCACTTTTCGGAGGTAATGTGGGTAATGTGCGGCCCTAATTTTATGCGTGCCCTTAATCTAATTCGCGCGTTCATCTAAAACCAAGAGAAAACATAGTGGCCTTAGCAGTTTGAATCACAGCTTGGGTGAATGAAATGAATGTTTAAACATTGCAATTTACAGCTATGAATGATTCCAAACTTGATATCCGTCCAGTCAAGCGTCTGGAATTGCCAAACATTTATGGATTGTTACTTGAGAAGGATGGCATCCCAACCTATAATTCCATGTTGTCTTGTTATGAGTACGATCCAGAAGGAATGCTGGCGCCTGTGAAAGAGGATGATGGAGAATTTGTAGGTAAGGACATCACACTACTATCCCAGTAAACATGAGATCATGGCACAACGTTATGTTGATGCTGGGCCGACGTCGAAGTCGACGCACCAACATTTAAACAACATTGGGTCATTTGCTCCAGATGTGGCTCGAAACTCGGAGGTACTGGGTTCGAATCCCAGGGGGGTGGGATGTTTGTCATTGGGGTTGTGGATATATAGTGCCCCAAGCTGTTTACAGGCCTGGAGTATGCTGTGCTGTCTATGGCACTATGCACTTCAAGGACCCTTGAAGTCATGCGATAAGGGTAGGGCACAGTCCTATCTTCGGGCTCCCTTCTGCTGCGATATTGGGAAGATTGTGCAGAAAGCGACATAAATCAATATTCACTCATTCAGTCACTCAAATTATGTTGAACTATCACAAGGTGATCCAACTGTTACAGCTACACATGTATAAAAACAGGGCATTTTCTCAGACGTGTGCCAATGTCTAACATAGCACAGTGTTCCAATGTCTAATATACCACAGTGTGCCAATGTCTAATATACCAGTGTTCCAATTTCTAATATAGCACAGTGTGCCAATGTCTAATATACCACATTGTGCCAATGTCCAATATACCACAGTGTGCCGATGTCTAATATAGCACAGTGTGCCAATGTCTAATATACCACAGTGTTCCAATGTCTAATATACCACAGTGTGCCAATGTCTAATATGCCACAGTGTTCCAATGTCTAATATACCACAGTGTGCCAATGTCTAATATACCACAGTGTTCCAATGTCTAATATACCACAGTGTGCCAATGTCTAATATACCACAGTGTTCCAATGTCTAATATACCAGTGTTCCAATTTCTAATATAGCACAGTGTGCCAATGTCTAATATACCACAATGTTCCAATGTCTAATATACCACAGTGTGCCAATGTCTAATATGCCACAGTGTTCTAATGTCTAATATACCACAGTGTGCCAATGTCTAATATACCACAGTGTTCCAATGTCTAATATACCACAGTGTGCCAATGTCTAATATACCACAGTGTTCCAATGTCTAATATACCACAGTGTGCCAATGTCTAATATACCACAGTGTTCCAATGTCTAATATACCACATTGTGCCAATGTCTAATATACCACAGTGTTCCAATGTCTAATATACCACAGTGTGCCAATGTCTAATATACCACAGTGTGCCAATGTCTAATATACCACATTGTGCCAATGTCTAATATACCACAGTGTTCCAATGTCTAATATACCACAGTGTGCCAATGTCTAATATACCACAGTGTGCCAATGTCTAATATACCACAATGTGCCAATGTTTAATATACCACAGTATGCCAATGTCTAATATAGCATTGTATGCAATAAACGTGGTTTTGTTTAATCATTATGTGCATATTATGTTTTACAAATACGTTCAGTGTATAAATAAATAAACAAAAAGATTGGTTAACATTGGCATATATGACAAAAGTGTTTTGTGTGCTAGATGAGCACACGTAATATCTTATTACTGGACATTATTGTCTAGTGACATTAAATGTAATGTATAGTGACATTAAATGTGTAATTACTGTACATCTAGTAATATTCGCGAGGTTTTAATTTTCGCGAATTTCACGTGCAGGACAAATTCGCGAATTCAAGAATCTCGCGAAAATTATTATTATAATAGCGCTACTAAAGAAAACTGGAAATTCGCGAATTCTAAACATCGTGAAAAGTCTCAAAATCAGTAATTCGCAAAAATTTAAACACGCGAAAATTACCAGATCTACAGTATCTGCTTGTAACTGTGTATTTACAGGATGTATATCCAACACGCTGATGGGGAACATGATATATTGTCACACGTTCGCTGTGAAGAAAGATTACCAGAAATATGGGCTGAGACAAATATTACTGCAATCCACGCTGAACTACTCCAAGATAATGAATGTTACAGCAGATTCGCTGTTGCCTCAACTGGATAGGTTTTGTGAGTGGACCGGCACTTCTATCAACAGAATGTATAGACTAGTTGTATTTCGAAAGAAGGCCTAGAAAAAAATTGGATGCATTGCAAAACGGTTCTAGCATAATTAGTGTGCTGCATTTGAAAATGCCTGTTACCATGCTGAAATTATAGTATTAAATAGTGAATTTAGCAATTTAAAAAAAAATCCAGATGATAATGATTGAATTACTCATGGCAAGCATGCTGATGGCAGCCATCTTAGAAATAGGCTAAATTGGACTTTTTTCAGCTTGGTAACACCGATTTTCGGATTCAGCACACCCTAATCATGCTAGAATCGTTTTGCAATTGCTTCTACTAAAAAATGCATCAGGGTGTACAGTTTTCTGAAAATCCGCCTTGTCTAGTATGTAGCCAACGCTGATCACAAACAAATAAACACCACCAATGAAGCAAAACCAGAAGGGATTCTACTTCAGATGTTTTGTCTAGATATTCCACCCAAATTGAAAAAATATGATCAGTCTTTTCATGGATTACAGAGAGATCAATTTTTAGATAACTGGGTAAACCTGAATGTTGTAGCAACCTTGATTGAAACGCGAAAGAGTTTATCATTTCATTCGTGTATTCACCCTACGCATCAATATTTAAGGATGTGAAGCAGGCAGGCAGGCAAGCAGGCAGGCAGGTAAGCAGGCAGCCAGACTGACAATTTTTTGTTAAAACCATGGAGGATATTTTTTTCAACTCGAAATCATCATAAATGTCTTACCTCTTTCCGTCTCATTTTTCTCATGCTTCGGCTGCACGACGGCTATAATTATGAGCTGACGTCAGCCGATGTATTCTAGGGCGATAGTGATACTTTTAATTTGAGATGTATGTATGTATAGATGGTAAAAGTAAAAGTACCTTATTCTTTTTAACCCTTTTTACATATACCCTAGTTGTATGTCCATGTATATAAATAATAACTACAGCGCTTAGAGTTTTTAATTAGTTTTCTAAGCTTTCCAGAGTGTCTTTGCTTACTACGTGTTGTAGAACACCTTTTAGCTACTTAATCTCTGTTTTTTGGTGCGGAGAACTGATGGTAGTTTATTTCATGTATACATATCACAAAAGTTATCTTCTACTGTGTATGTTTTCAAAATAAGACAGCACTACTGTTTTAAACACTGAATCTGACTTTGTCTCACATGATAACTATGCTCACACCTATAACTGGTGAACAGTTGGTTTTATAGTACACTACTATAGGCCTATAATATTTTATTATATAGTTGTAATTCACTAATATCTTTGACAGGCCAAAGTTGATAAGATAATGGAACATATTACTCACTGAATAATAATAATAATGACATTTTACCATTTTTTTTATGTTTTCAACTGCAAATTCAAATAAATAAATAGATAAATACATGTTAACACCTATGTTATGGGTCTACGACATTATATTTTTTTAATTATTTCATTGCGGGGACCATCTATAGGCGTCAGGTTCTAACGTCTATAGACGGTCCACGCATTGAGAGTGTTAATTGAATGGCTCCGTGCAAGAACCTGTTAAGTGCGTATTTTATAGTTTTGAGAAAAACGACTTCAAAGTTTAGATTCACTATTTTTTTCCCCTATAAGAAATTATGTTTAAAATAAGTTTGTTTATCAATATTATTGGTAAAGTAAGTTTAGTAATCATATCTAAGACTCCCAGCATGCCTTGTGCACATTTTCAAAGACTGTTAACTGGTATTTACCAATAGTATTCAAGTTCAATATCACAATATTTTATGCTAGATGACATTACCATTTTATTGCTTAATGCAAATTTTTCCAGACATCATGGATATCGATTAGATATCTGTGAGCTAGTGACTTCACAACCATTTATCTGAATACTTTTGCACATTTACAATTGATGGTGTTGATATTTGTAAAATCATGTTAATGGTGCTTACCATTTCTGATTTGTGATTCTAATATTTGCAAGAACAAGTTAAGTGAGTTTACCGGTGGGATTTGCTACATATTATTTAGTAATATTTACTGGTAAGCGCACTTAACAGCCTTTTTTTTAGTGAAATGTGTTTCACTAACAGCCATAAATAAGTACTTGCTTCTGAGAAAAGTGTTTTATAATGGTCGTTCAGCTAGGATTTTTTTACACAATAATCTACCCTACCTCAGCACCCCGAATCTGTCGCTATCAGCAAGAACATGTTAATGGCGCTTAACAGGTTATTGCATGTAGCCGTTCAATTATTATTTTCTATGGAATATAATCACATGTCCAACCAATGAATAAGGTGAAATCTTATGCTGTGTTCTCCATACTGCACTGAAAGAACTCGTTTGCATTTCATAGTCGTTGGCGACATGATGGGCAGCAAAACAAAACGGTGGCCCAACGTTAAATGAAAATCTGGCCAACTGACTTGTTTACTGAGAAACTACCTTGTGTGGTTTTCTATTATCTACATTGAACAACACGCTAAGTGTGAATGGCTGTGATAGCTTCATGAAATGTTACAAAATAAGGGGATACAGGAAGTAATCCATCGCCATCTGTCCGTGGACACAATGATACAAAAACATACATGAGTTACATATTACAGCATTAAATAAAACATAAAAACATGAGGTCCTCTTACGTATCTACCACAACACTTTTGTTCATATTAATGTCCGTGTCATTTCCTTTAGTTTCGGACACTCATATGTACGAGCCTAATAGGACTACTCCTGGCCCTGAAAACACGTTCACCCAACGTTGACTCAATGCTGGCAACCGTCTGCGACCCAGCATTGAACCAACATCGGGTGAACGTCTCATGTTTGCTGGAATCTCCGTTTTATTTACTTTGCTAATAATTCACAGCAATTCTCAACTTAAGGTGAAAAACAACGTCTTGATTTAAAAACTACCTAATTATAATACATACAACTAAATAATGTTTTTAACAATATGTCAAATGGATCTAAAATGCTATGAGTAATTGCCAAGGGTGTCAAGTATATATTAGATCAATACATATATCACTAAATTTGATCTAATTTATTTGGTAGATGCTTAGTTATTCCAATAATTTAATATTTTTCATAAATATAAATATTGTTCGTCATTTGAAGCTGGAAATTGCGTTAGCAATTCCAGCTTCGAATGAATGAACATTACGAGCAAACAATTAATCAGAACAAGTGTTAACAGCGGTGGCCACCGAGATTTGGTGAAATCGTTTTCACCTGAGGCACCATACGTTAATCATGGTCACTTTTGCATCCGCAATAGGTGTTTCCGAGACTGGCAAAAAAGTCCTTCGTTTTTCGTAATAGGTGTTTCCCAGACTAGCAAAAACAGCCCTTCGGTTTTCCATTACCGCCGATAACAATAAAAGCGGTTCAATAAAGGTTTCTCATTATCCGTCATCGATCCCACATTTTTTTTTAAATTTTTTTGGGTTCATGAAAATAATACCAATCACAGTAGGCATACGTTCTCCATATGGTTGAACATTTGACTCACCTTTCAAAAGTTGTTCTAATGTTTAGCCAGCATAGGGTGGAGATCTTTTCTCGCTTCCCGGGAGATCTTCTCCCAACAAACCAATAAACCACAAGGTTTTTGTCAAACCTCACACCGACTTACTTTACACCTATATTATGGTCCAAAATTTGGCCAAACTAGCGTGTGGCTAATGGCACAGACGTTAGCAACAATACGTTAGCAGCAATGTGAAGTTTAATGTCTGAGCTTTGACGCCCACAAATTAAACCGTGAAATCTGAACTCGGAAGTCTGAACACGTAAGTCTCAAGTTTGAAGTCTGAGTTATGAAGTCCGAAGTCTGAACTGTGAAGTCTTAGTTTTGATGTCTCAATCTGGCTTTCGTATATATCGGATCCCTAACATTTTCTAGTAGTTGATAAAAGTTTCGATCGAAGTAGACGTGTATTGTGATGAATAAATCAAGTAGGTTATATCATGTACAGTGAGTGAGTGAGTGAGTGAGTGAGTGAGTGAGTGAGTGAGTGAGTGAGTGAGTGAGTGAGTGAGTGAGTGAGTGAGTGAGTGAGTGAGTGAGTGAGTGAGTGAGTGAGTGAGTGAGTGAGTGAGTGAGTGAGTGAGTGAGTGAGTGAGTGAGTGAGTGAGTGAGTGAGTGAGTGAGTGAGTGAGTGAGTGAGTGAGTGAGTGAGTGAGTGAGTGAGTGAGTGAGTGAGTGAGTGAGTGAGTGAGTGAGTGAGTGAGTGAGTGAGTGAGTGAGTGAGTGAGTGAGTGAGTGAGTGAGTGAGTGAGTGAGTGAGTGAGTGAGTGAGTGAGTGAGTGAGTGAGTGAGTGAGTGAGTGTGTGAGTGAGTGAGTGAGTGAGTGAGTGAGTGAGTGAGTGAGTGAGTGAGTGAGTGAGTGAGTGAGTGAGGGAGTGAGTGAGTGAGTGAGTGAGAAACCCTTTAATTGTTTTTAACTGCTAAGTTTTTTTTTCTAATTTTCACTCTCTTTAAGTTGTGTCCCGCCACAACAACCCTCAACGTCAAGTGTTCGTATTATCTGCATCCAGTTTTTCAGACCATCACATTGGTTTCACCCATGCATACATACCAGGGCCTATAAACCTCCAAACCTGAACATTTCCAGACCACCTCAGAGCAGCGTTTATTTGATTTGTCAAAATAGCACTGCCGAGCTAATGGTATTTGCTCTATCGTAAAATTGTCATATTTTTCAGCGAGTTGGAAACATATTACTTTTGATTGGAAACAGGATGTCGGTGTTCTGTCCACCGATCAAATCAGCAAAACGTTAGCATGAATTGAGTATCTGTCGCTCTGGTGGATGTGAAGGTGAGGAATTGATTGAATGACGTATAGATCTCTGTGATTATTATTTGTTCTATGTAACGCAAACTGCAGTTAATCAGAATACAAAGTCATACAAAGTGTCGTGTCCGCACTCAAGTCACCACAGCTGACATCGCAGCAAACAACCGGCCTTTAATAACGAACACCAAGTATTTTAACCTTAATATTAACAATTCTAATGCTGCAGAACAGAATCACTTTCCCTTTGACCAATTTGAAATCCAAGCAGAGATGCATTTGAAGAATCGCGATTTTGGGACCAAGTACCCGAGCTACACAGGACATTGTACAGATGCTAGTTTAATGTTATCTGACCAAACCCAAGACGCTGTACAGATGTTAGTATAAGGTCTATGACGCTGGATCTAGTCGACAAAATGCACCCTCCACATCGTGTTGCAGACATAGCGAAGGACTAGATCCGTGTAACTCATTTTGCCGAATCAGGTCAGACAGTCAGAACACAGGTCTGCCTGTAGCGGACAACTTGATAGCGAGGTGTTGTAACTAGTCTCAGCCTGTCATATATCCAGATTGGCCAACGATGCGCCGTCATTCATTTGTTTTTAAATTAAGGGTTATAACACCATATTACCATACCTGGGCCATTGTGTTGTTTGTGAAAAAATGTTTTTGTTTATTATTTAAAAGTAATGACATTCATTTATTGGTTCGTTCGTTCATTCGTTCCTTTGTACGTTCGTCCCTTCGTTGTTCGTTTGTTCATTCATTCATTCATTCATTCATTCATTCATTCATTCATTCATTCATTCATTCATTCATTTATTCATTCATTTATTCATTCATTCATTCATTCATTCATTCATTCATTCGTTTGTTTGTTTGTTTGTTCGTAGGTTCGTCCGCTCGTTCGTTCATTTATTCTTTCATTTATTCTTTTTGTATTCGTTTCTCATCTGTTCATTCATTCATTCATTCATTCATGAATTCATTCATTCATTCATTCATTCATTCATTCATTCATTCATTCATTCATTCATTCATTCATTCATTCATTCATGCATTCATTCATTCATGTATTCATTCCTTCATTCATTCATTTATTCATTCATTCATTCATTCATTCATTCAAATTTCCAGGAACCCATTTCATCACCCCCCCCCCCCATTCACCCTGGTAATTGAGCACGTTTGGTAGTTTTCTTCCTGTCCTCTTTTAAAGGATCAAGGTCATGATAACAATTTCATTGTCACGGAACTAAATTCAATGGCTATTAAGACGTGCAACCTAACTCAATGCTGGTATAATGTTAGGTCATCGTCTACGACGCTGGCCTAACATTACACCAACATCAGATCGATGTCTGACGTTTGCTGTCTATTTGTTGAATGTCTATTGAGCACGTCCATGCCTCCATTATCCATGGTTAGTTAGGTCGCATGGACTTCTCCTGATTCTGCTGGTGGTTGTGGTAGGGCCTACTATTGAACCAGAGGCACCCTTTATTCTAGGATATATAGGTCTCTGATGATACAATGATGACCACCTCACTTCACACCAGAATAACACTAATAATATCCTAACCCATCAGAATCACAGACTTAGTGATATTACCCTTTACTCTGTTTACACTTATCACATCACTTCATATTTCTCATAACCTATATATTGCATATTTATACCTGTACTTGTCTTTTTCTGTATTTCCGTGCTGTTTGTTTTTTTTATTCGTGCAATCATCTATTAATTTATTAATTAATTCATTCATTCATTCATTCATTCATTCATTCATTCATTCATTCTTTCATTCATTCATTCATTCATTTATTCATTCATTCATGCATTCATTTATTTATTCATTCATAAATTCATTTATTTATTCATTTATTCATTCATAAATTTATTCATGCATTCATTCTGTAATTTTATCATCCCGCTAAAAAAGTACTCTCACTCGCAACATGACAATATATATTTTATGCATGCCATGTGTCCAACATACAGACATTGGATGCTCAGAGGCGCACAAATCCTTGGCGTTTGGTCACCGAATATTTATACCGTACCTTTAAAGTGGTAAAATATGTTCATTTTCTGCAAATAAACTAATACGTGTACTACTTTGAGTACATGCTGCAATGAGTTCAATATCGTTTTAAAAAAACATCACTTTGGAGTTGCAATGAACACACTTTTTCCACTGCCAGTATTATGGGATGTATAATAAACAAGGAAATAAACATGGAAATAAACAGTATTTTGTTCACGTAAGCTGTTACTGTAGTTTGGTTTTGTCATCAACACAAAGTTAAACGGCAGTAACTGCTTACTTGCAAGACCTATATTTACTGGTACTGGTCTCAGCCTTTTCTATACATGCAAAAAAAGCAAACTCTTCACCATGCAAGCAATTATACAATCACTGTTTGTTCTTATTTTGTCATTTGATAGTCATGATAAATGGACAATTTCCACGAACATTTGGGGAAGTCATGTGTTGATATTTCAATGCATTGCTTCTATTATTATGGCGCCGTTTTTTCTAATTTGTGGTTAATCTACATTATAATTACACATAATATTAGGACACATGACATTGCTGTGATCTGTAAATATTTATTTCTCGCTCCACAAAACAGTATGAAAAACAAAGAGGGAAGTATCCATCAATTCTGGGCTTATTATATCTACTGTCCACAATTACCGTGAAAATACTGTACAGTCAGTTATGTAGTAACCTTCTGAATGTTTACAGCAAGATACAATATAAAACAGAGTAGTTTATTGTATAATTTACAGTATAGTATTATTGTTTGTCTAAAATTATGCTTTACCATAAAATGTTATAGTTTTTAATACAAAAAATATATTTGATTTTACTTCAATAAATCGGGGGATTCAGTTTTTGGACTGATTGCTATAACGATCAATTCAGTCCTTTATTTGTCATTTTTGCGGGTTGATGTTCAAGGCATCAGCTACTGAATGGTATGACTATCAATTCAGTCCTTCATTTGTCACTGTGTCTTTTAGCTCGGTTAATGCCGACCGTTCTGTCAGATTGTTATTATTTCTGTCCTTGTGATGTATTATATCCAGAGAACCATACTAGTATTAGTCTAAACATTAAAATGCTGAAATATTTTTTATAAACAAAGCAGACCAAAGGTGTTTTTTTCACTTCGAATTCATCATATATGGCTTAGTTAGCTCTTTCTGCTTAATTTAAATACCCGTGTTATGGGTCTACGGCCATTATAAATATTGCAATTGTTTCTGTGCATGGGTCCACTTTAGACGTCAGAATTTGATGTCTATGTATGTTATATTCTGACGTCTAAAGTCGATTCTCACGCTGAAATGTTTTTTTTTAAGGAATAATATTTTTTTTTTTTTTTTTTTTTTATCTACCATATACAAAGTCATACATTCATACATTCAAATTACATTCGCTCTTTATAAAATCAAAATTAACATCAATTCCATCATAAATTTTGCATGTTTAAAACAATTGGTGATACGCTCACTCCTTTGAAACAAGATTAATACATCATAATGTACATATAAAATTTAAAATTTGCTCAAGTGTATTACAATGTGAGTATTTTTCTTTACGAAGAAGAATTTGACAGCGAAAATAAATATCATTTTTTACTAGAGATTATATTGAAGAATAAGTTCTGTCCTTTATATTAATATGATTTAGATTCCAATGCTTGTATATACAAAAAGAAACCAATGATACAGCATAGTTAAGATCACTTGTTAACTTTGTACCAAACTCAATATCCTCGAGCTGAATATTTACTGAAAGAGACGGGTTTATATATATGCCAAATGTGCTTTGCCAGCTTACATTCATATAATAAATGCCTTATGCTGTCAATTTCATTACTTTGGAAACATATAAATGTCACAGAAGTATCCCACTTTGAAACCAACTCTCCGCATGCTAAAATTCTACTCAGCACTTTATAGTTAAATTCTGCAAGTTTGTTATCGAACATTTTTATTTAAAAAAAAAATGTATTTTGTCTTTCTTCTAAATTTAAATTAACAGACATGAGATTTTCCCATTTTTCTATATTCATCGGAGTCGAAATTTTATTTATTACCTTTTTGTAAAAATATTTCGTTTTATTTATTTCGTTTATATCTGGGGTTTCCTGGTCCATAGCTTCACTATCTGCTATATTCTGATATAAAGCTATAGTTGTAGCATCTATCACCTTTCTAACTTGCATGATTTCAATTAAAATATTCCTTTTATTCTTCACTTTATTAAAAATGTAATCTCCATCTAATTTGCCATTTAATTTTTTTTAGATCCTTCACATATACAATCCCAGCGTCAATCCAATTGTTAAAGAAAATAACTTTATTTATTTTTATTGAAAAGTGTTCATTTCCCCATAATATCTGAGAATCGTCATTCTGTGCTTCATTTGTTAACATATATGCATCCGAAATTTGACAGTGAAAGGACGAGAGTTTATTGTTTTTAATTAGTTTAGAGTTAAAATGCTTTTGCAAAAACAACTTTAAATTATCACAAAAACTAAACATATTTCGAGGTATAAAAGACCAATCTTCATTGTTTAGAATTATCCGTTTAAACCATGCTGCTTCAAATGCTAGAAAAAATGACTTAATATCTAACATATTGAGTCCGACTTCACTGACAGGTGCAATTAGAGTATTCGCGCTTTCCCCCTATAAATGTAAAACACA
Organism: Flabesymbios commensalis; assembly: GCA_964017125.1. Taxonomy (NCBI): domain Eukaryota; kingdom Metazoa; phylum Annelida; class Polychaeta; order Terebellida; family Flabelligeridae; genus Flabesymbios; species Flabesymbios commensalis. The sequence goes on from OZ024909.1 coordinate 86,706,628, forward strand.
GTCTTTTCAGTTGATCTATATATATTTTTTTGTGAGCTGTAGTCTGAGCGATCAGATTGAGCTTGGGAATAGCAAGCATTTTTATAACAATAATTTTTCCAAATAAAGTTAAATCTCTCTTCTTCCATGCATTAAACAGTTTTTCAATTTCTAATATTTTTTTCTCCCAATTCAAAGTATCACATAAAGCTTGATTGTGGCCTACGTGTACACCAAGACATCTTATAGCTCCATTTATGTTACATGCTATACCTTGTATAGAGCTCACATTTTCAAAGTCATCTGCAATATACAAAGCTTCAGTTTTATCTAAGTTTAAGGTCAAACCTGCAACACTTTTAAATTCCTTTAATAGTTTAGTGACGAGTAAAACTTCGTCAGTATTGCGCAGAAATAAAATCGTGTCATCTGCATAATGTGCAAGTTTAATCCGTTTCATTTTATCATTCATAGATATTGATAAACCACGTAGTTCTTGTTTCATATGTTCAGCAAGGACGTCTGTAGCTATTCTAAACAACAAGGCGGATATAGGACAGCCCCGTCGTATTCCTCTAGACAGCAAAATTTCCTCAGATAACCAATGATTATTTTTGCAAATTATTTTCGAATCTACATAAACTGTTTTTACACTTGTGATAAACGTTTTGCCAAATTTATACTTGTTTAATGTTCGCCATATAAATTGACATTCTGTACTGTCAAGGGCCTTTTCAAATTCTAAAAATAATAATAATCCGGTTTGATTAACTGACTTTGCATACGCAATCATATATTGTACCAATTGAATATTCTGGCATATAGAGCGTCCTTGAACATAGCCTGTTTGGCTTTCGTTGATTATATTAGGTAATATGGGTTTAATTCTGCTTGCAAGTATATGAGCAAGTAGTTTGTAATCAGTAGTAGACAAACTTATAGGTCTGTAGTTTTTTCAAAAGACACCTATCCCCCTTTTTGAATATCAATGATAACACTGAACGCTTTTGAGATTCACAAAGCTCGCCTTTACTTATTGATTCGCTATATACATCTACCAGAAATTCGCCGACCAACGGAAAAAATGCCTTATAGAACTCTCCGGGCAAGCCATCTATACCAGGCGATTTATTATGTTTTAATGATTTAACAACATCCCAACATTCGGCGCACGTCACCATTCCGTCACAGCTGTTTTGTTCTTCCGCATTAAGGCTGCGTTGAATATTTATTTTGTTAAGATATGATTCGATTTGATGCGTAGTTGGATTCGATGATGTGTATAATTTTTTGTAAAAAATTACCATCTCTTTCAAAATTGAGCTATCACCTGTCGCATTATTTCCACAGCTAGTGGTCAGCCTTCTCATAGAATTATTTGATTGTCGTGAATTTTCTAAACCTGCAAAATATTTTGAGTATTTCTCGCCTTTGTCCATCCACTCTGCTCTGGAGCGAACAAAGTAGCTTCTAGCTTGCTCTTTAGATATATTATCGATTTTTTCTTTAAGTTTTGCTCGTTCTGTCTTTATTTTGTCTGTATTATTTCCGCTATTTAAATATTTCTCAATTTGTTCGAGCGTATCATTTATTATTGCTACTTCTGTCTTTTTACTTTTTGACCGAAGCTTACAATAAGCGGAGCTTAGTTCTTTTAACTTTATTTTGAATAAGTCCCATAGCACTCTTTTATCTAAGATGTCTTTATATTCATCAATTGTGGATCTAAATAACATGTTTACCTTATTTTTATCATCTTCTTCTTCTAGTATTGATACGTTAAGTTTCCAATATGATGGCCCTCTTGTATTATTTTTCTGAAACCTTTCTCAGTATTGTTCAAAGCAGACCACACATCAGTAATTGCTAAATTTGACTTCATGGCTAACAAATTTTCAGAAACAGGATCTAATGTACCTGAAGTTCTATCTTCTTTTTTACTAATAGTGTTTAGATCACCGACTAAAATTAGGTTACTTTCAGAAGTAGCATGTTATGTTACCCAGCTTGACAAGATTATTTATAAATTCTCGTCTATGGGAAATTTTATTTGGTGCATAAATACCAACGAGTGTAAAATTTTCATTCTGATATTGCAATTGATTCATATTTTCCTGCCACATTTATCAAAATGTACATCTTTAACTTCAATATCTAAACGTTTAGAAGTAAGTATTGATACACCGCATTTATGTGAAGAAGTGGATAAACAATGAAAACTTTTGCCATTCCATTCCTTCTCAAATTGTGTAACAATATTACTTGTACAATATGTTTCTTGTAAACAGATTAATTCAGTATTTTGTTGCTATAGCCAATGAAAGATTGTTTGTCGTTTTTTACTTCCTCTTAGACCCCTTACATTCAGGGTACATACAGACAGTTTTAAATCATGCGCCTTAGCCATTACTCACAGTCCGTATTCGTAAAATGGTCAACTACACGTTGTTAACATTCACTTAAAAGTACTGTTTGTTGCTGTTTTCTGCTGGCGGCGTGTTCGCCTTTCGTTTCCAAGCAAGTCTGATAAACTCGTCTATGTAATTGTCTTTATTTGAAGCCTTTGATCGCTCAGTAGACAGACTTGCGGCACGACGTCGAGGCGATAGTCCACGGATAGCACTCATTTTAATGTGCGATCTTCCACGATTTTTATCCGGTGTAGTATGCTCATTTTGTTCTGCTTCAGTTCTGGTCGCCGTAGATGGCTGAGGTGTTGTATTTTCATCATCGCTTGCATTTGATATGGTGGATACACGTTCTTCAGCATGTTCAGGGTCAGATATAAATGTTCTTAGATGATTTTCACGTAATTCTGTAAGCATGGCAACTAGAATGTTTTGTCCTGGCCAAAATGTAGGATTTGTTGTTTGCGACATTCTGTCATTGAGGCCTGAACCCCAATACAGATCTCTGGTTGTCAACACAATAAGTTTCCCCCGTGACTGTTCGAGAGCTGTCGCGGCAGCTTCACAACGCCTCAGCTTTTTAGTGAGAATTTCAAACATATTTTTTTCTCTCTTTTGCTCCCAGCTCGATTGGTCTTTGATTTCTATTTTGTTTCCAATGGCTTTTGCCACCCCTGCATGTCTGGCGTCTGGGATATTGGTCGCCGTATCTGCACATCCGAGCTCTGTCGCTCTTGCCCATTGCAATGCGTGCTCGGCACTAGCGAATGTTAGTCCTTCATGAGGGATTGAGCACTGGTATGAGTTTGGGAGCGGATGCTCATAACTTTAGAAAGCATTGCATACACTATCTCCTTGTCTGTGTCCTTGTAATCCACATATTTTACAAAAGTTGTTTTGACCATTATGGAACACTCTACATTGTCGTCCGGCTATTTTAACCTGCCGTTCTATAGGTGGTGATATAGGATGTGTAGCATACACAAACCTGTCGCCGTTCTTGAAGTGTGTGAGTTCACCTTGATCGTTACGCTCATGAGCATCTCTTATTTGTGACGTCAAAACAACATGTTTCATTTGTTTAAAAAAGTCACCAATTTCAGCGTTATACATTGATAAAGGTAGATCTTTAATAGTGATCTTTTCCACCTTTGTATCTGGATCATTGTTCTTGGTAGACTGAGGATTTTTGTAAAATAGTGTGACTCGTTTATGCCTTAATGTCAGTCCTTTAATGAGAAGCTCTGTACGGCTGTTTCTTGTTTTCATGTACAGTCTCCATATGCCACGAATGTTTTGCGCCCCAACAATATGCTCCCGGGTCACAACATTGGCAGCTGCGATACACACTTCGTATGGTTTGAGATAACTCTGGTTGTCAGAGTTGTTAGCACCTGGGGCTATGATAATCCCCTTGTTGTAGAAAAACACCGGCTCAATACCGTCAAGTCGGGGTAGCTGGGTTGCCATGGTGCTGATTAGTATATATACAATATAGATATGTACAGGTGTGCGATAAATAAATTCAGTGCAGTGCATAAATCTAATCGAATATAACAAGTAAATCCAAAATGTAGTCGTAGCTATGGTGAAATGATCACCAACATATATAATCAATAATGTGCAAAAAATAAATGTGAGTCTCGTCCGGATATGTGAAAAATTGTCAAAAATAAGCCAGAGCTGTGAACGACTTGTCTACAGTTGGCCTACCACGTGACCAAAAGCGCGCTGAAATGGGTATATAACTGCCCGTTGAGCTTTCAGAGGTATTACACACATTATTGGTGGTACATACTTTTTTTGGTGCAGATGCAGCTAAAATATTTTAAAATAAATTCAATTCATTCATTGCTTATTTGCTCCAACATAAGCTTTTGCATGATTTCGTGTTTCTTTTATTAAACGGGTTTTTCATGTATTGCGTCACACATTGCACGATTTGGTCTCGTTTCAATTCGCAAGGAATTTGCATATCTCGACATAAATTGAGCAATTTATTTTTGTTTGTTTCATGATTTGTTTTATCATAGCGTACATTGATACAACTGTGACTAATATTCTACCCTCACTACTTCACTACCTCACTACTTCACTACCTCACTACCTCACTACCTCAGTACCTAGTCAAGAGGAGTTGCAGACGACATATTGTGTTTGGAATCGTGTAACAAACATGACAAAGACACGGTGATGGTCATCTTCTTTTTAGCTCTAGCAGACGGAATAATGATTAATTATGTCACGAATTTGTAAAAAGAACAGACGTGGATGTCATGAGAATACATAATAGCCGTTTGTGACGTGGATGTCATGAGAATACATAATAGCCGTTTGTGACGTGGATGTCATGCGAATACATAATAGCCGTTTGTAATTAAACCCTCACCGCCAAGTTCTTTAATTTATATTTTCGCCCACTATAATAATATATAATATAATAAATACTCATATTTTTATATTTTGACACAAAACATTTCCAAATTTTGATGTTTAGCATTTCAGTCCCAATAATGGTGATTTGAAATAAATGCATTTTAAACAAAGCGTTGTTGTGATTAGCGGTTATAGTGCAAGAGCATTAGGGTTGAACCTGGGATAAAATTGCAGAAAGCTGATTTTTTTCAGGAATGATACATGGACATCTCCCCAGACGAATTCCGAGGAGGCCCCAAAAATCCCCCTTGTGCATTTTTTTTAATTCAAGATGGCCGCCACCATGTAACGCCATTTTCGAAAAAACAGGGGTAGGCCATAATTCCTCACTTTTGCAGTCAGAAAAAAATATTTAGGTGTCTCTACTTATGTTTGAGGACAAAGAGAGTTCATCCAGATTATCAGAAATGATATCAGTACTTTTCTCAATACCAAAAATCCAAGATGGCCGCCATATTGATTTACTGAGTATGTTGAGCGATCTCTTAAAAAACGAAAATATGAGGTAACTATCTCGTTGTTGAGCCTAAAATGTATTTCTTGTCTAAACCCATGGAGTCTAGCACTTATTTAGATCACCAATATTTTATTATACTAAATTTATCAACATAAATCCCACATAGTTCAATGTATAACGTCATTTTTACTTCCAAAAAACAGGAGTGTACCCCAATTCCTCACTTTCACAGTTAAAAAAATATTTTGGTGCCTCTACATATGTCTTGAGGCACAAACAGCTCATCAACAGGATCAGAAATGATATCATTCCTTTTCTTATCTCCACAAATCCAAGATGGCGACCATTATGTGAAGCTTCCCCCCTCAGAAAATCACTTACATGCTATAGTCATCATGTCGTTGAATTTTTTTTTCAGAGCCATGGAATCTAGAATATATTTCCATCACCAATTTTTTTAATAGAATGTGCTTATCAACACAAAATCCAACATGGCTGCCATATTGGTTAGCTCTTTTAGCGCAGGTGCCACGATTAAGCGATGTCCAACTGCTTTTTCATATGGGAATATAGATATAGATTTATCAAATTTACAAAATATCATATGTCAAAAATCATTGATTAAAAATTCTAACATGTCTCATTTTTTAAATATAAGGGTATCTTTCATTCATTTGAAGCTTGAGATAGCGTAAGAAACTCCAGTTTCAAACCCAGTGACCAGGTGACTAATTCCGATGTAGGTATTTTATGTAGTAGGCCTATATAAAATGTTTTTCGATTTTGGTTAAGTATTAGTTGTGATTATTCTAGGATATGAATATTAGCTAATGTGTGTGAATGTACATAATAACAGAGCTAAGTACAATATTACACCAGATTGAACACTTGTCCTACGAGACTGTTGGTTATTTACATGTACTACTAAATAAGAAAATGTTTTAAATCACATCATTTTACTGGCAGAGTTTGGCCATCTATAGGCCTACGTAATTTGGTAAATTTCCTGAAAATGGTAATGAATACCTTAGATTATAGATTAGAATATTCATATATTTTATTTGACTGTTATTGTATTACGTGATAAATATATGACATTGCATGATACTGCAATGTGATATTACATTGAAATGTCAGAATATGACAGCAAATTAGAAGATTTGACAGTTTAACGTCAGGATATGATAGTTTTATGTCAGGATATATAAATATGATATCAGGATATGACACTTTAATATAATGATATGTAATATAATGTCCAAACATTGATGTTTAATATAGCAAAATCACGTTATGATGGCTCAATACAGCTTTATAAAGTACATAGTGGCTAAACATCACGTTGCTGTATTAAAATGAAAAGATATGGCATCATATTATCACGAAATGCATTACAATTTCGTGATATATCATTTTAACATCACTATGACATTTTAATGTTAGGATATGAAATTTGAATATTAGGATACTTTATACATTGATGAAATGACTCATTGAGGTCACAATATAGCATTGTAATGTGATGATGTGTCATTATAATGACAAACATGCTATTTAATATCGAATATTGTATAATAGACTTGTCGGATTATGACATTAAAATAGGAAAAACATAAAAAACAGTTCGAAGTCAGGATCTGGCATTTATGCCAGGATATTAGATGTCATGTACATGTAACGTGTGATGTGCAAGTCCTTATCTTGTAATTGATTTTTGCTAGAAAGCCTCCCTTCAACGTCACCTACTGCCCCAGCCAACACGGGGCATTAATCCAATTCGGTTTATTTTTTGGGCCAGCGTCGAGGACGGTCAGCCAATATTAAAACAGCATTGAATGATACATTATGATACAGAGCATATTTTGCTGTACAGGAGGGTGTGGAATCTACAGTCTGGGAACGGAATTTATATCATGGTCGTTTGTAACCAAGGCAAACTGAAAGAGCAGTCGCTCCAGAAAGAGTTCTAAAAAGAGTGAGTTGCGGGTGCAGAGTGGCTTGTTCAAAGGGGGGGGGGTCTCACAAATCTAGACTATATTGTACAACGATGTGCTCTTTTTGTATTGGCCAAACATGTAGAAACTGTGACAGTTCGGATGATTGAAACGCAATAATTTCGTTATTTACCGAGGATTAATTTGTTAACTTGACAAATCTCAATCTACATTTCTAGTGGGAAAGTATTTCGAAAACACTCCAAAGCGTCACCCACTATGGTAGAATTAACTATAACTACCATGTGGGATTCATGTCGATAAACTCAATATATTAAAATATGGTCATCTAAATAAGTTCTAGACTCCATGGGTTTGGCTAAAAATACATTTTAGTCTCAACAACGAGATAGTTATCGCATATTTTCGTTTTTTTTGGGAGATCGCTTAACAAAATATTATGGCGGCCATCTTGAATTTGTGGTATTAAGAAAAGTACTGATATTATTTCTGATCATCTGGATAACCTCCTTGTACTTTAAAACATAGGTGGAGACACCAAAATCATTGTTTTAACTTCAAAAGTGAGGGATTGGGGTATACCCCTTTTTTTAAAAAAATGGCGTTACCTGGTGTTATTTTGAATTAACCACTATGCGGGATTTATGTTAATAAATTCAATATATTAAAGTAATGTTGATCTAAATAAGTGCTAGATTCCACGTGTTTGGCCAAAAAATACATTTTAGGTTCAACAACGAGATAGATATCCTATATTTCTGTGTTTTTTTAAGACGTCGCTTAACATAATCAGAACAATATGGCGGCCATCTTGGATTTTGGTTTTGAGAAAAGTGCTGATATCATTTCTGATCATCTGGATCAACTCTTTATGCCTTAAAACATAAGTAGAGACACCAAAATATTTCTTTTCTAACTACAAAGGTGAGAAATTAGGGTATACCCCTGTTTTTCGAAAATGGCGTTACATGGTGGCGGCCATCTTGAATTAAAAAAAATGCACTATGGGGATTTTTGGGGCCTCCTCGGAATTCGCCTGTGGAGATGTCCAGGTATCATTCCTGAAAAAATCAGCTTTCTGCAATTTTATTCCAGGTTCCTGTGTTTTTCTCACTAATGCTTTTGCACTATTAAATAGTTTATGTGAGCTGTACAATGAATTATTCAGTTGTATAGGTGGTACTATCACCCCCACTATCACTTATATACCATCTTAAATCTACTGAAATCTGGCTAACACTTTATGCTAGTGGCGCCATAGGCTAGTGGCGCCATAGGCTATAATGTTCCTTCTCTCTATCACTTTTGGCTGACCCTTATAATTCTCCATATGCGATTTTTCAATGTATGAAAGTAAATTGAAAAGAAACAAAACAAAGAATCCGAATGGGGATCTTGTATAAGATTTTCTTTTGATATATGTTATAATCTTTTATTATATTTCATTCACTGCGATGTGGGAATCGTTGTAGCGCTTCAAACCTCAAAGTGATAGAAAAAATATGATGACCTTTCTCAGGAGATAAAGGGTTAACATAATTTGTATTAATCTATTCTCATTCACTGTCCTGAGATTTAGGTAAGTAATTACTTGTCCATGACGAGGGTTTACATCATTCAAAGCCCACTAAATGAAAGGAACTGACTCAAAAAAATGTCAATTTTGATTAAATTTATCGGATACGTAGGTGCAGACAATTGTAGATTATATCTGATGTTGTATTTGTGTGTCGAGGAAAGATGTATGACCGTTAATTAATTTGTTTTCACTTGTTCAATAAGTTGCTTTGTTATGGACTTGGACTAGTAACACCTGTCTGGCTTTGTTGGTACAAGTAATTTAGTATAGGATAAAGCCCGAGGAATTCTACATTCTCAGGTGTGGAAAAAGCAGAGGCCGACGGCCTAGGCTTTTTCCACACCTAAGAATGGTTCTAGCTGACATTAAACACATCCGACCATAATGAGGATCCCTCAAAATCAACAGAGAGATCACACCTGACTGATTATAGGACCATTCACCTATCATGATAATTGGTAGTACTTGGTCAACAAAACTTTCCATTCCCCGCTGAGAATGTAGTGGTCGGACAAAGTAAATAATGTAGTGGAGTTTTTTTTAATAAATAATCACTCTTAAACCTAATTACACTCTTTTACAGACTGCCGTACATGTCGTTCTTGAAGTAAGCCGTTGTGATTACAGACTAGTGTTTACCATGTTTGAGATCGGCTGCAGGTTTGCACAGGGCTAGTATTCTCATGGTATTTTCATAAGACATGTGATTGTCGAGTTGTCTATCACGACCAATCACCTGTCTAAGATCTGGGTCGTTTGCTGTGCGAATATCAGCCCTGATTAAAAGCTGGCTAATCTGAGAGTGACATCAAATCTCGACAGGACTTTGCTCAGCGTTATAAATCATTGTTTTATGCAATTAATATATTAATTATATTTTAAATTTATTTTTTATGCAAATAAAACAAACTATTCAACCTGAGTAGAACAATGTATGTAAGTTAAACTAATGTGAAAACTTAGCATTCATCTGATGCACATTTTAAAAATTTGCGATTTGTAACATTTAATCAATAGCTTAAAAATAATGATCATCGTATCGTAATATCTAAAAATATTCTATATTTGAGAAACTGGGCAAAAAAAAGCATTTTGGATAATAGTAACATTACAAAAAGTGAACAATTGCTAAATAAAACAGTGACTGCCGGTAGCAAAATGGTAATGTGTAATATATATTTAAATTAACAAATCTATCGTTCAGCTTGATTAATGTAGTCGGATAAAACAGATCTTCTTTAATACCGGTCTGTATGCAGCTTTAATTGTTTAATTATACTTTAATGGACCATAAACAGGATGAAAGAGAACATCTCATTGCGACAAAAATTGAGACATAAATTGAGATCTTAGTGGAGGAATAAGTAGGTTTTACACATGGTAATTATTTTATATATTAAATTATATTCTGTATGTGACAAATGTATGTCTGGTAATGGTGGTAGAGGAGGGAGGGGGGCTGTCCGGTAAATGAAATGAATTGTGTATTAGGCCACCTTTGTGCACATATAGACTAAACTGGGTCAGAAGAACATCCTGAGGATGGCGAGGTGAATGAGATGATACTGCCATCAGGACAGAGCATTAGAAATTCGAGCCCTGGCGGTCCAAGGCCGAGCACGCTACTTCTCGGTCACAGAGGCTCCCCACATTATTGAATCTTTACGAGTGAGCGGGGAATAAACATTTTGTTTCTTCAAAACTTGAAGACAATTTCAAGTTTTGAAGAAACAAAATGTTTATTCCCTACTTATTCGTCAATTATAAAACATATCACAAACAACTGTGGTCGTGCTTAACTTAAAGAGTTGGGTTTAAGTAAAATCTCAGCTCTTTCTCTTTCATATTCTGTTTCACGATATCATACTTCTACTTTTGAAGCATATTCTCTTGCTATTTATTCGTCTTCAGAACAAGTTTTGCATTCCTAACACTTTCTTGTAAATTATTCATACGTTCCCTTTAAGTGCAGCAGAGAGATGCTAATTTCAACCAATGGAAAATCGATAATAAATGCATGTCTTCAGTAGAAGCAATACATTCTTATTGTAACAGAAAAATGTCTTTATGATAAATGATGCTTTTATATCTTCTCCTGTCATATCCTTTCATTTCCACTATTTCACACAAAAATGCATTTGTGATATATGCTGTTTTTTTATCTCATCCGAGTCACATCCTCATTTTCCACTATTTCAGTCACATCTGCTCATTTTCCATTATTTCAGTTACATCCTCTCATTTTCCACTATTTCAGTCACATCTGCTCATTTTCCATCATTTCAGTTACATCCTCTCATTTTCCACTATTTCAGTCACATCCTCTAATTTTTCACTATTTCAGTCACATCGTCTAATTTTCCACTATTTCAGTCACATCCTCTCATTTTCCACTATTTCAGTCACATCCTCTAATTTTCTACTATTTCAGTCACATCGTCTAATTTTCCACTATTTCAGTCACATCCTCTCATTTTTCACTATTTCAGTCACATCCTCTCATTTTCCACTATTTCAGTCACTTCCTCTAATTTTCCTCTTTTTCAGTCACATCCTCTCATTTTCCACTATTTCAGTCACATCCTCTAATTTTCCACTATTTCAGTCACATCCTCTCATTTTTCACTATTTCAGTCACATCCTCTCATTTTTCACTATTTCAGTCACATCCTCTCATTTTTCACTATTTCAGTCACATCCTCTCATTTTCCACTATTTCAGTCACATCTTCTAATTTTCTACTATTTCAGTCACATCGTCTAATTTTCCACTATTTCAGTCACATCCTCTCATTTTTACACTATTTCAGTCACATCCTCTCATTTTCCACTATTTCAGTCACATCCTCTCATTTTCCACTATTTCAGTCACATCTTCTAATTTTCTACTATTTCAGTCACATCCTCTAATTTTCCACTATTTCAGTCACATCCTCTAATTTTCCACTATTTCAGTCACATCCTCTCATTTTCCACTATTTCAGTCACTTCCTCTAATTTTCCTCTATTTCAGTCACATCCTCTCATTTTTCACTATTTCAGTCACATCCTCTCATTTTCACTATTTCAGTCACATCCTCTCATTTTTCACTATTTCAGTCACATCCTCTCATTTTCAACTATTTCAGTCACATCCTCTCATTTTAGACTATTTCAGTCACATCCTCTCATTTTCCACTATTTCAGTCACATCCTCTCATTTTTGACTATTTCAGTCACATCCTCTCATTTTTCACTATCTCAGTCACATCCTCTCATTTCCCACTATTTCACGCTTTCACAGTTCAAATTATTTTTCGTGATTATTGATCTTCAGGTCGTAATTTTGCATTTATTTCACTTTCGAACATGTTGTGTATGTTTATTTTGCGTAAATTGAAATCATTCATTTTCTGGCTATAAATGTTGTATATAATGTGATCGGAGCTGATAGGAAATCTATCAACGGCGCATAACCTGGTAAAAGGAAAGGCGACAGCTGAATGTAAAGCGATAGTACTCATATACATCTACGCGGGTTTGTCAGGTGGTAGATACGGCTCTTTATCTTCGTTACCTTGGTGTTATAGGGTCGTATCTGTCAGGTGGTAGATACGGCTCTTTGTTCTCGTTACCTTGGTGTCATAGGGGATGGGGGGGGGACGTGATAATGGACACGTAGGCCATACATTTCTGGTGGAGCGAGCATATTGTGTTTAAGTTAACATTTATTTACTATTTATACTCACTCACGCTCAAGGCGGCATCGCCATCCTCGCCATCCACAGAAGCAAAATGTGCTATCGCTGTCCTCGTTTAGTTGGGATATTCCGATTTAAAGGCGTTCAGCCGTAAGCCAGCTGTAAAATCATGTCACGCTACACGACCCATTACTTTCCATTAGGTAGCAATTACTCGGATATGTTCTATTTCAGTAGAAAAGTATTATCATCTGACAAAAGTGATGCTCATTTCTGATTCACAAACAGACAAGCCTCGGAGATCCGTCCTCCAATGTTCCGCCATCTTCTACATCTGGCATGGTTTTGACGGGAACGCATCTGCCCAATGTATGTTTGCTTCTATGTTCCGTCATACCGATGTCCGCCTCCGTCATCAAATTTCGGGGACGAAAGGGGTAATTCATGAATAAGTGTCCCATTGCTCCGTCACGTTGTCCGCCTCCGTCATCAAATCTCGGAGACGAAAGGGTTAAATCACGAGATGTTGGCACAATGCTGTTTGAAACCTGGCCAACCGTCCGTGACGCTGGCCCAACATTCAACCAACATTGTGTCAACGTCTCGTGCCTGCTGGGGCGTCTCATTGTTCTTTCACCAGGTGACGGTCAGTTGCGCTAATTGTGTGAACGCCACTTGTTTGTATAGTGATTGTGGAATTGCTTATGTCATTTTCAAAACATTTCCCCAACACTGGCTAAATGCACCTAACGTGTAAGGGATTAGTGGGGGGCTAATTAGCAAATAAAACCCGACAAACACATGTTCACGATGTGAACATTGGTTTAATGCTGGGCCACTGCCTTTGACACCGTACCCCAACAAAGGCGGAACCCAGAGGGCGGAACCGCTCGTTCTGCATAACACTTCGAGACGTTCACCCAATGTTGGTACTATGTTGGGACAGTGTCTGAGCCGATGGGTTCACATTGTACCAGCATTGGGTGAATGTTTCTTTGGTCAAAGCCAACCTATCGCACATTGAAAAAATGTTCGGTCATACTTGGCACAATGTTTAATTTCGTGTGTAGCCGCTAGTTAAGTCGATAAAGATTAATTAATTTGACGTTCAATATGTCTGGTGTAGATATCAGTACCGAAATGTTTGATTTTGTTAACAAAATCTATAGGTATCTAACATTTTATGTGAACAGATCGTAATTATTCATGCCGTCATCTATGTTGAGGACATCAATTTCATAGATTATATTCTAGGCCGTGAATACCTTAGTGAATACCTAATATTGTGTTTCGGTTAGCAGGAAGTGTCAACACCTATTTGAGCGTTGAAACTTGAATGCTCTACCATTGTAAAAAGAACAGTATGTAAAGCCCTACAATAACAGGAAGACAATAGTCGTACGTCCGGCAACATCAAAGTCGGAGCAATAAGCCACCCGCCCGAGTAATGGCACGGTGTTATACACACTGAAATGTGTTAGATTTTATCACGGCCATCTGTCAACACCTGAGTTGAGTGATATTGCTTGGAGTCATTTCGACTACCAAATAAAAACATTACTATTCGGTAAATTACCAATTGAAACAGGCTAAAGCAATTAATACTCCTTTTTTTTCACTGTGATAAACAAATTAAGTGTATAAAAGACACGTACAATAGGCTTATGGTATATCTAGAAAACAGACATGTGTCACCGACTTTTTCCAAAAATAAAGTCAGAATGTACAACACGCGAACGGCACTCGAAGGGTTAATATAATGTCAGATATATTGGTGGATTTGTATGCTTCAGCGCGTAAAGTGTTAAATTAATACGGACGTGAATATGATTAAAATATGAAGAACCCACTAATTATCAAAATACATGTATCATCGGCAAATGTTATTTGAAATAACAAGCAAATAAATTTGCTTTTTGGCACGTTTGATGGCGTTGATAATGGCAGACTTCAATTAGATTTTATTGTCTCATTTGTAATTTAATTGGTTTGTCGTGACAGTCTTCAAATAACCATTCTTATTATACCGCGTAGAATGCTCTCTATTTGCTCGTGGTGAAATGTGAATTTCAATCTCCAAGCTCAGTGCTATTGACCATTGACTGAAACGATTGCAAACTTACATTTGAATCGAGTTATAACATACGTTCAGTATAATATCGAAATGTTGTTTTGAGAACAAGAACAACATAGCGACTGCATAGTCTTTATCAATGTTAATGTTAAAAAGTACAATTTTTAGGTCTCTTGCAACATCGCCAACGAAGCTTGTGAGATAGAACGAACCGTGGTGCTATGCGGTACTTCACGGATTATAGATGGGAAATCCAAGATCTATTTATGTATCATAGGAACAAATCATATTCAAATATTATTCACTGTGATGAATCATTAGAAGACAAGACTACAATCAGTCTGTGATTACAGTGCGTGATGCAATCAATCAATCAATCAATCAATCAATCAATCAATCAATCAATCAATCAATCAATCAATCAATCAATCAATCAATCAATCAATCAATCAATCAATCAATCAATCAATCAATCAATCAATCAATCAATCAATCAATCAATCAATCAATCAATCAATCAATCAATCAATCAATCAATCAATCAATCAATCAATCAATCAATCAATCAATCAATCAATCAATCAATCAATCAATCAATCAATCAATCAATCAATCAATCAATCAATCAATCAATCAATCAATCAATCAATCAATCAATCAATCAATCAATCAATCAATCAAGAACAACTAAGATGCTTAGAGATTGAATGTTATCATACCCGTTTCCTCTGATGACGTGTTCCATCCTTGTCTTGGTGTATTGAGTCTTGATTAATCACATGTTTTTTATATGATACGTTTTGTGTGTGATCTTTTTTCGTTATTAATTGAATAATTTGAATAATAAAATAAGAATGGAATAATTTGTTTGTCATCTCACTCACTCACTCACTCACTCACTCACTCACTCACTCACTCACTCACTCACTCACTCACTCACTCACTCACTGCACTCACTGCACTCACTGCACTCACTCACTCACTCACTCACTCACTCACTCACTCACTCACTCACTCACTCACTCACTCACTCACTCACTCACTCACTCACTCACTCACTCACTCACTCACACACTCACTCACTCACTCACTCACTCACTCACTCACTCACTCACTCACTCACTCACTCACTCACTCACTCACTCACTCACTCACTCACTCACTCACTCACTCACTCACTCACTCACTCACTCACTCACTCACTCACTCACTCACTCACTCACTCACTCACTCACTCACTCACTCACTCACTCACTCACTCACTCACTCACTCACTCACTCACACACTCACTCACTCACTCACTCACTCACTCACTCACTCACTCACTCACTCACTCACTCACTCACTCACTCACTCACTCACTCACTCACTCACTCACTCACTCACTCACTCACTCACTCACTCACTCACTCACTCACTCACTCACTCACTCACTCACTCACTCACTCACTCACTCACTCACTCACTCACTCACTCACTCACTCACTCACTCACTCACTCACTCACTCACTCACTCACTCACTCACTCACTCACTCACTCACTCACTCACTCACTCACTCACTCACTCACTCACTCACTCACTCACTCACTCACTCACTCACTCACTCACTCACTGCACTCACTCACTCACTGCACTCACTGCACTCACTGCACTCACTCACTCACTCACTCACTCACTCACTCACTCACTCACTCACTCACTCACCACCCACTCACTCACTCACTCACTCACTCACTCACTCACCACTCACTCACTCACTCACTCACTCACTCACTCACTCACTCACCACTCACTCACTCACTCACTCACTCACTCACTCACTGCACTCACTCACTCACTCACTCACTCACTCACTGCACTCACTCACTCACTCACTCACTCACTCACTCACTCACTCACTCACTCTCTCACTCACTCACTCACCACTCACTCACTCACTCACTCACTCACTCACTCACTCACTCTCACTCACTCACTCACTCACTCACTCACCACTCACTCACTCACTCACTCACTCACTCACTCACTGCACTCACTCACTCACTCACTCACTCACTCACTCACTCACTCACTCACTCACTCACTCACTCACTCACTCACTCACTCACTCACTCACTCACTCACTCACTCACTCACTCACTCACTCACTCACTCACTCACTCACTCACTCACTCACTCACTCACTCACTCACTCACTCACTCACTCACTCACTCACTCACTCACTCACTCACCCACCCACTCACTCACCCACCCACTCACTCACTCACCCACCCACTCACTCACTCACTCACTCACTCACTCACTCACTCACTCACCACTCACTCACTCACTCACTCACTCACTCATGCACAGCAGTATTCATGACAATAAATTAGAATTCAACTTCACAATTCCTAATAGAAACATGTAATTGTGTGAATTTAATTTGACGAATAAGCAATCGACCTAATCGTCGATTATTAGGTTCGTCAGTTATAATTATCGTCTTCACATTAATTGATGAGTTTAAATGCATTATTTATCAGGTACATCATGCACATCGTGATGGATGTGTTCTTAATCACTCAGAGAAGCCTGATAATTATCTGTTAAGCATGTATCAAACTTATTAAAAAACTTGAAAAATGAAATAACTGTTAATTTAATTTGGGATATGTCTATTTTTTTCTATTTTTATACATAAACATATTTTTTCGTCATTTAAAGCTGGAAAATACGTCAGCAATTCCGTCTTTAACCAAATGATATATATTTATAGTGACTCCGCAGGCTTAGATAATTAGACAGATTTTCAATCATAATAATTATCTTGTCCTCGGTTGCATACAACATAGATAACTGAAATCGACTTATTTTTTAATTCTCGGTGCATGTACATAAGTCTTCACTTTAGATCTTTAAGTTATGTATTTTTTTTTGAATATTATTTTTCTTTAAATCGTATTTTAAACAAAAAATGACAATTAAAAGTATTGCGCAATTCAAAGTATTATTTGTAAATAAATCACACATTCTTAGGTTACACTATGCAGTTATCAATGACAATATTTTTTTCAAAATAGGACTTGGGCCCTGCTTGGAAAGTCGGGGATAACAGGTTTGTCCACCGTTCTGGCATTCAGTTTTCAAGGAAAGAAATGTTTCTTCTCTGCTCGCTCGTAAAGATTTAATATTGTGGGGAACCTCCGTGACGGAGCGGTAGCAGGCGCGGCCTCATATTTCCCCATGAGGTTTTCCTGGCCCAGTTTAGCCTATGTGGACATATTGGTGGCCTAAAACTCCATTCGTTTACTCATTCTTTTCTGAAGACGGTGGTGATTATAGTTCAGTATAATGTAGTTTAGTTAATTAAGCTAAATACATGTGTTACAGTTGGATTCGTTGGTGACTTTTATATATCCCTGTTGTATGTACTGATTGAACGTGAAAATATATATGGCATATCATATTCTGGAACTGACATGGCATCATCTGTAAAGTGTCAGACCACATTATTGGCTGATTGACTCCCTCCTTG
>OZ024909.1:86724915-86732415 GCA_964017125.1 Flabesymbios commensalis
CTGGAACTGACATAGAATCATCTGTAAAGTGTCAGACCACAATATTGGCTGATTGACTCCCTCCTTGCTTCTATAATTTAATTTGAACTCCATGTCCAACAAGACAAACGTCATGAATCAAAATACAGTGTTGAAATCTGTATCTATGATAAAGACTCTGATTGACAATAACCTTTATTCTAGGTGACTATTCATTATGAAAGCTAAATACAGATCTCACTACAATCAAACTACAATAGGAGAGGAAATAACAATATGATTCCAGTCACTATAGATGGATATCCTCTCTGCGGGGGGTCTGTCTGTGGGGGTCTGCAAGGTGAAGGTCAACCTCAGAAGCCTCAAAAGGCTTACCACACGGAAAACGCTGAGCACTATAGTGCTTGTTGAAAATAGGAGACGTTAGTCCAATGTTTAATAAATGTTGAGCCACTATGTGTGACACTGGCCAACATTAATTTTCCATTGGCCCAGGATCTCGAGGTTCACAAACAGACGAGCTGTACTACCTCCCCCCACTCCCCCCCCCCCCTCCGATATGTCGCGCCAGTTCCCTTTTGTTCTGCATATTCATGTCCGGGACATAAGGTAATCATCCCAATCGTGTTTATCAATCAATCTATAGCCAGAAGGAATGTCAATATTGGTGTCTGCTATTGTGAATACATCACACGATAGAAGGACGTGGCACAGTGGTGCGCTTTGCAATTGTCGCTGCCTGCCGCACGGGTTCAAAGCCCACTTGGGGCAGGTTTTCAATGAAATATATAATGTTTCTCCCTTCTCAACGTTGGGACTTTGTTTCGATCTTCGTGTCCTTGGGTAAGGTACTTTACCATGACATGTTTTACTCGACTTAGGTGTAAATGAGTAGGGGCTACCTGGTAGGACAGAGATGACAATGTGTACGATAAGTTAAAATGCGCCGACATGGTTGCAGCATTGTATGCTCTCCGTGGGGTTGAAATGATGCCCGAAGTCGGAGGATAGGTCTTCAGACTTGATATCAGACTATAAACCTGCACCTAGGGTCTAGTATCTTTTTACCTATATAATACTGCAAACATGGAGAGAAATGTATCAAATTTGTAAATCTTAAAAAATACCAATTATAATATGTAATGTATATTGTGTGTAGCTTTTAAAAGTTTTCCCTTAATCTGTAAGTAGTGGTTACTTTATCTACGTTGACGGCGTTATCAAGACATTGGGCAAACATTGTCCGCCATTACTATAATGAGCAGATACACTGTTACAACCTTCAGATGGAATAGTGATCAGATTTGAGAGGCGCAAGAACTTGACCCAGAATCACCAAACATATCTAGTTTAAATGATCATTCAGCTTTGAATCATGTGGACGGACAAGTATACTGTCAACGTAAGGTAAGCAGCAATAACTCCTTACTTTTCAGTTACTAGGCTGAACTGCTTGGAAAGACTGCTAAATATAGTGTAAAGCAAAGGCAAACAGCAATAACAGCAAGCAGTTACTGCTGTTTGTCTTTACAGGGCAGCATAGATAATTGCTGGACTCACAATACACGGCAAAGATGACTAGCAGTAACTGCTTATTTTGGGGGCTAACTGCTATTGACGTTTGTCTTTGCTTTGCCTGGAACTACAATATAGCAAACTACCAGACAGTGAGATATTGTCTGTCTGCATCTGTGTAAGCAAAAATATTTATTCAGGATGTAGATCTGGATGTAGACAAGGGTCCCATTCTGTATCACGCCATGATCACTGTTATTAGTCCCACCCTGTATCCCATGGTAATAAGACCCCCATTAAGTATCACACCATGACCACTGCTATTAGTCCCACCCTGTATCCCATGATGACAAGACCCCCATTCTGTATCAAACCATGATCACTGTTATTAGTCCCACCCTGTATCCCATGGTGACAAGACCCCCATCCTGTATCACGCCATGATCTCTGTTATTTGCCCCTTTCTGTATCACGCCATAATCACTGTTATTAGTCCCATCCTGTATCCCATGATGACAAGACCCCCATTCTGTATCACGCCATAATCACTGTTATTAGTCCCACCCTATATTCCATGATGACAAGACCCCCATTCTGTATCACGCCATGATCACTGTTATTAGTCTCACCCTGTATCCCATGATGACAAGACCCCCATTCTGTATCACACCATGATCACTGTTATTAGTCCCACCCTGTATCCCATGATGACAAGACCCCCATTCTGTATCACACCATGACCACTGTTATTAGTCCCACACTGTATCCCATGATGACAAGACCCCCATTCTGTATCACGCCATGATCACTGTTATTAGTCCCACCCTATATCCCATGATGACAAGACCCCCATCCTGTATCACATCCTGATCACTGTTATTGGTCCCACCCTGTATCCCATGATGTCAAGACCACCATCCTGTATCCTGCTAGATTGACTTTTATTTGGTTTGGACTTGTGTTAATGTTTGACACTGTGGTTCACCCACTTGTGCATAAATCATCACTGGACATCACAAAGTTACAACACTCTGAGATGTAGCCAGAGTTATTCCAATTCAATGTAAATTTATTTTAATGGAAAAAATCAAAACGGAATCTATATCACCACAATTTTTTTTATAGGAGGCAGATATGGCTTCAATCAACCACATTGTCAAAAATATGTAATTTTTCTTTTGTGAATCGTGTCTGTCACGAGCAAAACATAATTCACATAGGCCTTAATAGTAAATGAGCTGGAAATATACAAAGCGTAAAATTGTTTAACCAAAACATTATTTAAATACATATATAGTAACACAAGCATATAAAGATAATACAAGTGGAATATTCACATGACAAATTACAAAGCGTTTCTGATCACCAAGGTGGCCAGGAAATGTCAAAGCTGACAATTTTTTTCATATTTTGACCAATCTTGTTCACCATCATAAGCAGATTTGACTCGGTTATTGGACAGCTAGGATGATATTTCAAAGATAAAAAACATATTTTTACACACAAATTAAATATTGGATTTCTTTATTTGACTCATATCCCTGTCATGGCCTTACCCATATGACATCTCGGACGAAAAGTCAGACAAACTAACAGTGGCAAAATCAGCCTACCACCACTTCTAATTTATTTGGTTGTTGAATAGGCTTCACTCAGTCCTTGAAGCGAGCTGGGCAGACTGTTAATCCTTGGTAACATAGGCTAAGGACGTGACAGAAAATAAGAACCGGGAAGATAGGCTAATATGATAGACAACATGACAGACAATAAGCACCAGCTGACATGATAATCTAAATCAATCTACTGTTGTCAACCTAGTGTCATGTGTGATCTAATCACATTGTCCGCATATAATATGACGTGTGAAAAGACGCAACCTTTCATATGCCATAGTGTAACCCCTTTCAGTCAGTAAGAAAAGAGAGCCAACCTTTCCTGAACTATTGTTCATAAGAGTCCCCGATGTCATAAAGATCAAGATCATCACTCTACCTTGACTGACAGTGTTAATCCAGGACGTAGTTTAACCCTCGCAGCGCGGGGATCGACTTTTTACGTCATAATCTGACACCTTTAGACGTCAGATTCTGACATCTAAATTCAATCCCCGCCCTGAAGTACTAAACGTATTTATAATGGCCTAAGACCCATAACATAGATATTCAGATGAAGCGGAAAAAGCTAACTAAGACATGTATGATGATTTAACTACCCTTTAGTGTCTATGACTCTCATAAAACATGTGATCGTTGCAATGGTTGAGGACATGACATAATCACGACAATAATCACACAACCAATAGAATAATGTGAATCAGAATCTATTTTTGTTGACCCGGTGTCCACCTAAAATCGTGAGCATTCTCATGAAGGTTTTCACATGCGAATTTCTACGTGAACAATTCTTACGTTAGCAATTGTATAAATTATTGTTCGTTGATGTCACCAATATCGTGACTCTATCAGGCTCAAACATTATGGCTGACAAAATATCCAATTGACTTTTCACTAACTGTCACTAACTGGCATTCAAGTTTCAAAGAAATAAAATGTTTCTTTCCTGCTCCCTCGTAAAGATTCAATATTGTGCAGAGCCTCCGAGACCGAGAAGTAGCGAACTCGGACTTAGACCGCCAGGGCTCGAATTTGAAATTCTGTGTCTGGAGGGCGGTGTCATCTCATTCATCTCAATATCCTTATGCGTTTCTCCTAGCCCAGTTTAGCCTATATGTACACAAAGGTGACCTAAAACACCATTTATTTCATTTCATTTTTGTAACACATTGTAATATCTCAAAGTGTGTAAATGTCATTTTATTTTAATTAAAGTGATAATTTGTGCATAAAGGGATTATGCCGAGCACAGAGCCATCAAAATAATAGGTTTATCAGCAATAAAATAACAATATTCCGATCATTTGGCGAAAAACAGATTGTTTTAATCATCATAAAGAGCGTACAGCCTCTTTTTGCCCTTCAATGCTCAAATCAAATATCACCCAATGTGTGGTGGATAATCACCCAATGAAATAAATGTGAGAAATGTACGTTTTTCCTTAATTAAAATATTTCATTAACTTAAATTTGAAATTGTGTTAACAACTTCTGTTTCAAACAAATGATAATATTAACAGTTAATTCAGCAACTAATGGTCAATTGTAGGTGAATGGGTAGTTTAAAATTGTTTTAGCGGCCTTTTAAATAAAATATGTATTAAGTTATCGATAAGCATATAATTATATTTAAATTTAACTATCGCTAATTCAACTAATTTTCAGTCACTTGAAGTTGTGTTCGCGGTTACGAGTCACAACTGCAAAGGGACTGAAAATTTAAATAAATTAGCTTCGACCTCCAAGGTGTAATGAACATGATCAAAAGGTACGTATTTTATTAATGTGAAGTAGAAACTGGTACTGCAGCATTCAGAACAACTGTTACTTCTTCTAGCATTTGAACTACACACGTACACTCATATATGTGTTAGAATGTTGAGCCAGTAGGGCAGATGTCCACAACCAATCACCCACCATTGCACCAATGACTTGCGTCTGTTGACCTCAGAATGATGGGCCAGAAGGGCAGATGTCACCCACCATTGCACCAATGACTTGCGTCTGTTGACCTTAGAATGTTGGGCTAGTAGTGCAGATGGCACCCACCATTTACCCATCATTGCATCAATGACTTGCGTCTGTTGACCTCAGAATGTAGGGTCAGTAGTGCAGATGTCACCCACCATTGCACCAATGACTTGCGTCTGTTGACCTTAGAATGTTGGGCTAGTAGTGCAGATGACACCCACCATTTACCCATCATTGTATCAATGACTTGCGTCTGTTGACCTCAGAATGTAGAGTCAGTAGTGCAGATGTCACCCACCATTTACCCACCATTGCACCAATGACTTGCGTCTGTTGACAATTCAATTTACTTTCCGTCTCATTCATTTTAAAAACGTATGTCGTATTTTCTTTTTCATCTAAAACTAATCACTGTTTCCACAACCTTCATTCTAGCTTGAGATGATAGTAAAATCCCACAGTAACTGTAAAATCCACTTATCACTGTTTGGAGAACATTTTTTTCAGGCTTGAGATGATGATAGTAAAATGTCCAGGGGTTCACGTCTTCAACTATGTTTCAAAGAAAAGGCTTTTTCTCTCCGTCTACATTTTGTCTAATATAAATGTCCACAGAAACTGGCAATACAACAGTGATTATCATGTGATAAGATTGAAAAAAAAATCATGTAAAATCCAATGTTTCTCATTTATCACTATTTATAGAGCATTTAGTCTAGCTTGAGTTGATATTAAAATACCCCTAGGGACCAGAATGTCGTATATGACACTGGATTAAGTAGTACATACGACCCTCTGGCTTCTAGAGCCGATAACAACACTTACCCGCTAAGTGAACGTTTTAATTTGAATAATTGCCAGATATAGAATTAAGATGTGATATCGTAATGGAGAAATCATCGATTCCCTCGTTTTATATGTAGGTTATTGATGGGATTGGACCATGAGAGGTTTACTATTGAATTAGCAATCGGCTAATAAACATGGAGATGGGTTTAAATTAATGATAAATTAATGCTGTTATAACTAAAACTGAAAGATAAGATTTTATAGATTTTACTTGTACAGTATACATCGATATTAACCCTTTAACCGCCGGTGCCGCATATATTCGGGTTTTCATTTTTTATTAGCACATAAAGTACCATCTTTTAAACATGTTAAAGATAATGTAGTAAATAGCAAATGCCAGCCACTACTGGTGTGTTTCCAGGCAGGAACGGCAGAAAGCAGCAACGAAATGACGTCTGCTTCTGCTAAAGGTTCCTGGTATTCTGTGACGATGGTAACGACCACTTCCTGTGTAACACATCGGCCGTTACCACAATAAAATATTTGAAAACAGTTGACCTCTATTTTGTCAAATCTGAATAATTTTCTCTCACTCGAAGTTGTGGATCGCGTCAGCGAGACACAACTTCAAGTGGGTGAAAATTTAGATTGAATAATTTGGCGGTTAAAAAGTTAATGCTATTAAAACCGAGTTCTAACTCGCTTAAAGCGACTCTTTGGGATGATAATTTTTAATTTAATTTATATCGAGCTATATAGCCTACTTATCTTGAATAAAATACAAAAACGTAAAAAGACAATGTTAAAGCACCGTAAAGACGAAACTAGCTTTTCTTCCAGGACGTATATTGTCATATAAACAAGCTTGTTTACATCATACATCACATTAGACCATAAAAACTAACCATCTCAGACGGCATGATTAAAGTAACCACATGGTTACATCAATAGCTGCCGCTCTTTATTGGTCTGGTAAGGCGATGACCGAGGGGGGGTTCCCACAACAGCACCGACTGTCTGCTCAACGCTGGGCCGACGGCACCAACATGTGCCCCAATTCTGCAGGAATATTCAACCGTCCTTTAGGCGGAGTTTAGGTATACAAATAGGTTGTTTGGGTTCTCTGCAGATCCATAGAAATGTTGATAAATTTTTTTTTGAAAATTTTGAAATAAATAAAATCATGATCTGTGGGATGCGCTGCTTCACTACAAAAGTAAACACCAGAATTGAGTCGCTTCAAGGCATCGCACATTATTGAAAGGGCTCCTGAGTCATAGTGGCACTTTAAAACTGAATATAAATGAGACTCCATGGTTTATTTATGTATCATAGAAACAAATAATATTCAAATATTATTCACTGTGATGAAATATCAGAAGGAAACAAATACAACCAGTCTCTCCTTATAGTACGTGTTGCAGACAGTGAATGAATGAATGAATGAATGAATGAATGAATGAATGAATGAATGAATGAATGAATGAATGAATGAATGAATAAATGAATGAATAAATAAATGAGTGAATGAATGGAAGAATGAATAAATGAATGAATGAATGAATGAATGAATGAATGAATGAATGAATGAATGAATGAATGAATGAATGAATGAATGAATGAATTAACG
>OZ024909.1:86737415-86744915 GCA_964017125.1 Flabesymbios commensalis
ACATTTTTCATGAAATTTTCGGTCTCAGCGTACACTGACCACCAGCATAGAAAACCTCAGCTTTTGCTATGCTGTCAATCTCTGACGTTGAACCATGCTGTTCACGTCAAGCTCGGTCTAGTAATCGTCTGTTAACTCCATGCGATGCTGATTGGGATGCCATGAGTTTCAAAAGACACACACATCTAAAATAATAGATGAGGTGGTGGTCATATGCCTTCATTACTCAGCCATTAGCTTCTCCACCATTATGTTCTGTTTAGATCAGCCTTGACCTTGACAGACGATGATAATGAAATCATGGAGAAGAAGCAAGGACTTATATTAATGAATCACGTGTACCTGGCATCTGTGAGTCAGATGACATATGACAGAGGACAATGCCCGTATTCTTGTACAAGGTACGAGAAAACATACGCTTCGGATTTGTCAAAATGTCCATCACGACCAATAGGAAGCCTACAATATTTCGTAGCTTGTACGAGAATACCGGCAGCGGACACAAACTAGATTCGAATAACCCACTGCTTGGTCCACGCTACAACATTATATCACCACATTTCAGATCAGATCAGCACTGGCAACATTAACCCTTTCAACACTGATTTTACCATTGTCATCTTCCTCCACTACAAGCCGCGAATTGCTGTCGCAATTCTCAACTTATAGTGTAAGAAGATGACTTGAAGTGGGCTGGAAATGAAAAAAAAAAAATTTATGAAAACAGTTCCATGAAGATCTTCATTCTGAAACCCCTAGTTTTACGGAAATTCAGTCATTTTTCGGAGATACAAAGTGATGCTTTAATGCATCGCTAGGGCTTAAAGGGTTAAAATAACATTGGGTCAACCTTATTTCTACTAAGCAAGCACGGTGTATTTAATCAATGTCTACAACGAACGCTGGGCCAGCATTAGGCCCACATTGTCTGGGTAATCATGGTACAATTAGTAGATGATCTGGTTATCATATACCTTTATTATCAGGTCAGATTAGCCCTGACCTTGACAGATACAGATGATGATAATGGAATCAGGAGGAACCAAGGACAAACATCTATCTGGTCTCTGTAAATCAAGATGACCAAGAACATGTAGATAGAACACCATGATACAAACCAGATATAAAGACCTCAGTGATTTAGTCGGGCTCGCTGTGTAAACATTAGTTGGAAGCCATCATAGATTCTTTCAAATTTTCCTTATGGTGTTGTTCCAGTATATTTTAAATGGTTGCAGTCGATTCGTTCATACAGAAACATGGGTGTGGACATTTTAATTGTGACTCTATGTCAACTATAACTCGAAATATTGGCCGGCTAAATATCCAACTCAGGCTATCAATACGCATTTTTGGACGATAACTGCATAATATGGAATATCAAAGACACAAAACGATATTTTTTTTAACCATGCATGTCCTCATTAATATAACATTTTATTTTTATACAATGCCAGCAAATAGAATTAGGTTTTCACTGTAAACATTTTTATAATGTCATAAAATGATTCAGCCGTATTGTATTTTTCCGAATTCGCCATATAGGAAAGGCCTAATATTTTTATAAATAATTTCATTCGATTCTTTGACCCAGAAAACATATGTGTGGACACAAAAAAAATGATTCCATGTTACTTAGAACTGGATATATTATTCAAATTAAAATTTCATTATGGCCGTTTTGAGAAATGGCCGAAACCCATTTTTGGTCCCAACTTTTTTCCTGGTGACATTAGTAATATAATTCCCAGGAGCCCCTGAACAATAAGATACCACTTATGGAGAGTAGTGGGCGGGGTGCACGGTCACCAATTCTGGCCCATGGACTATTGCGCAAATACACCTGGACAATGTATTTCCACTATTTTAAACATGCATATGCTCAATTAGACACGTGTCTAGCCATTTTATCGATTTAAAAGTACTTTAGCTGGATTCCTGGGCCTTAAAAAAGGTAAATTCAACTTCAATATGAAGACTCCAAGTGCATTAGAAGTGAAAATATCGCAAAAAAAGTGATTTTATGGGGCCAATTTGAAAATCCAAAATGGCCGCCATGGGCTGTTCAGAAAAAATGGAAACATTGGTTTTTGGACTTAGTAGATAACAAAGCAAACACGAGATATATTGAACCAATGTTGGCTTAATGCTGGCCCACGGTCTACGACGCTGGGCCAGTATTAAGCCCACATTGGCTGGGTAACCATGGTACAATTTGTAAATGATCTAGTTCTCAGTTGCCTTTATCATCAGGTCAGATTAGCCATGACCTTGACAGATGATGATAATGGAATCAGGAGGAACTAAGAGCAAACGTCTATCTGGTATCTGTAAATCAGATGACCAAGAACATTTAGATGGAACACCAATGACACAAACCAGATATAAAGACCTCAGTGATTTAGTCGGGCTCGCTGTGTAAACATTGGTTGGAAGCCATCGTAGATTTCATCAAATTTTCCTTATGGTATTGTTCCAATATATTTTGAATGGTTGCAGTCGATTTGTTGATCCAGAAACATGGGTGTAGACATTTTAATTGTAACTCTATGTCAACTATAACTCGAGATATTGGCCGGCTAAATATCCAACTCAGGCTATGAATACGCATTTTTGGACGATAACTGCATAATATGGAATATCAGAGACACAAAGCTATCTTTTTTAACCATACATGTCCTCATTAATATAACATTTTATTTTTATACAATGCCAACAAATTGAATTTGGTTTTCACTGTAGACATTTTTATAAGGCATTATAATGTCACAAAATGATTCGATCATCTTGGATTTTTCGAAATTCGCTACATAGGAAGGAACTGATTTTTTTACAAAATGGTTTCATTTGATTCTTTGACCCCAAAAACATATGTGTAGACACAAAAAAAATGATTCCATGTTACTCAGAACTGGATATATTATTCAAATTATATTTTCATGATGGCCGTTTTGAAAAATAGCCGAAACCCATTTTTGGTCCCAACTTTTTTCCTGGTGACATTGGTAATATAATTCCCAGGAGCGCCTGAACAATAAGATATCACTTATGGAGAGTAGTGGGCGGGGTGCACGTTCACCAATTCTGGCCCATGGACTAATGCGTAAACACACCTGGACAATGTATTTCCACTATTTTAAACATGAATAAGCTCAATTAGACACGTGTTTAGCCATTTGACCGACTTAAAAGTACTTTAGCTGGATTCCTTGACCTCAAAAATGGTAAATTCAACTTTAATATGAAGACTCTAAGTGCATTAGAAGTGATATCATGGCGGACATTTTGAAAATCCAAGATGGCAACCATAGGCTGCTCAGAAAAATGGGAACATTGGTTTTTGAATTCAGTATATATCAAAGCTTCAAAAAATACATAGTTTGCAATATCCCCACAAAATATCAATGAAAATATAGAAATTGACATAGTGAACCCGACTAATTGGTCCCAGCTAAAACACTCTCCACAAACATGTTGGTATACGGCGCCGGCACAATATTTAGCAACATTGGTGTAAGATCGGGATTCCAGTCCATTGATCTTAGCAACGCATCCGACTTGGTTCAATCAGATCCCGATTCCCAGTACCGTAGTACTGGCAGAAAGTAATAACTCGAACAAGTATTCAAATTTAATATAGCATGGCTGATGACAGTGCTTCTCTCGTCCTTTAACTCTCGTTACTCTCTGGTCTTAATCTCGTACCAATCTGCCCCTGTCATCAGCATGGCCTCTTTTTATTCAACCTCTCATAGCATCACATTTACATAGCATACATCGCGCGGCCTATCGGCGAAGCCCCGGGGCGAGGAGATAGGGCCGGGAGGTGGATCCCAGTGCCCTCCCCTGGCGACGGGTCGCCGGTAGGTGGTGCGATCGGCGGTGTTTACTCAGGCCTTTGATACCCCCCGCTTGTGTGCTGAAGGTTTAACCACTGTCGCTGGGGCTGCCGCCGATTGCTTGGCTCAGCAATTGACACGTCTGGTTGCGTCATAGACTTCGCCATGTCCGTGACGATCTGTGGCAGCCGCCTTGATCACAGGTCGGTTTTATTAGGGCTGTCGTAAATGTAACAAACAATCCAACCACTTGTCAAACTAGGGGATTACAGATCGTCCTGTCTTACGTCAAGTCGTTGATTTGTCGTGCTACGGCAGTCCCCAATAAAGGTGAATAATAATAGTAATAATATAACATTATTATATATGTGAATCATTGGATGTACATCCAGGATTCTACATCCGTCCCCCTCTTTTTAGTCAAGATCTTATC
Organism: Flabesymbios commensalis; assembly: GCA_964017125.1. Classification (NCBI taxonomy): domain Eukaryota; kingdom Metazoa; phylum Annelida; class Polychaeta; order Terebellida; family Flabelligeridae; genus Flabesymbios; species Flabesymbios commensalis. The sequence continues at coordinate 86,741,688 of OZ024909.1, forward strand.
TTGACATAATTACCTTAGTGCTCACCGTGAAAGGTGACAATACAAATGATTCAATAAACATTCAACTGTGACTAGGAGTTATCTTGCAAAATACCACTATAAGTGCTATTTTGTTGAACATTGCCCGTTGATAATCTAACAGTCATACATTTATCTGTGAAACATCAAATAATTGTCTACATTGTTCAATATTCAATGTACAGTTCGCCGTTCCGAATAGGAACGTTAAAAACTCATTTATAGTTCATTCTCTGTCTGTTTAGAAACATACAGACGTTAACATAGCCATGGTAAGCACTTATTTTATAGCTCTTCAAATGTTTGTTGAAAATCATATAGACATTAATCTATCAAATATACACCATTTCTGTTGACGTACGTCTCGTCGTTCCAGAATGAACGGAAAAAAAAACTCCTTTATAATTACATATGTGTTTGTTGAAAATCATCCATACACAAAATACACACATTTTCACATCGTTGTACCACTCATCGTTCCGGCGGAACGGTAAATACTTATTTTTATAGTTCTTTATATGTTTGCTGAAAATCATACAGACATTAATCTATAAAATATACCCAGTTTCGTATCATTGTACATCTCATCGTTCCAAGGGAACGGTAAATACTCATTTTATAGTTCTTTACATGTTTGTTGAAAATCATACAGACATTAATCTATAAAATATAACCAATTTCGTGTCGTTGTACATCTCGTCGTTCCAAAGGGAACGGTAAATACTCATTTTCTGGTTCGTTATGTTTGTTGAAAATCATACAGACATAAATCTATAAATAGACACATTTTCATATCGTTTACCTCTCATCGTTCCGGCGGAACGGTAAATACTCATTTTTATAGCTCCTTATATGTTGACATTAATCTATAAAATATACCCAGTTTCGTATCATTGTACATCTCGTCGTTCCAAGGGAACGGTAAATACTTATTTTATAGTTCTTAACATGTTTGTTGAAAATCATACAGACATTAATCTATAAAATATAACCAATTTCGTATCACTGTACATCTCATCGTTCCAAGGGAACGGTAAATACTTATTTTATAGTTCTTTACATGTTTGTTGAAAATCATACAGACATAAATCTATAAATAGACACATTTTCATATCGTTTACCTCTCATCGTTCCGGCGGAACGGTAAATATACTCATCTTGTGATTCTTTTCTTTATATGCTTGTCGTACAAGTTGGCGCGCTACTTTATTCAAACAGGGAGCCTACTCGTACTGTTACTCTTATTTCAGTAGCCGCATCACCGGCACGCTTACTGCTCGGTGTATGAGCACCTTCGTGATAGTTGCATTCACGTATGAGGCACCATGCCTGAACCAGCGTTTCTCTCACGACTATAATATAGATTCACAGAAAATCACACTCACCCAGCACTCACAGTGCTCACATGTACTCTTGTTAACCCTGTCTGACACTAGGGAAAACAGGCGTCCTACATATTCACTAGTCACACAATCTCTCTGAACAGCTAAGTAAAGCAACTCAAAATAGACAATGTGATGATGTGTCAGTCAAAACTAGTACCAAGATAAGATACCCGTCGTATCTTCTTCAAAATATAACCTCAACGTACAGTATCACTGAACAGCTAATTAAAGCAATTTAAAACATGTGATTTTACGTAGATACAGTATTACTGAACAACCAATTAAAGTAATTCGAAGTAAACAATGTCGATGAGCGGCTAGTTAAAGCAACTTAAAATCCATTGTATCAATTAACCCATGGTACTAAAATACGGTACTCGTCGTATCTCTTTTTAGTACAACCTCAAAATGCAATATCACTAAACAGCTAATGAAAGCGATTTAAAACATGTGATTTCACAAAGATAAAATATTACTGAACGACTAATTAAAGTAATTCGAAGTAAACAATGTCGATGAGCGGCTAGTTAAAGCAACTTAAAATCCATTGTATCAATTAACCCATGGTACTAAAATACGGTACTCGTCTTATCTCTTTTTAGTACAACCTCAAAATGCAATACCACTAAACAGCTAATGAAAGCGATTTAAAACATATGATTTCACAAAGATAAAATATTACTGAACGACTAATTAAAGTAATTCAAAATACACAGTGTCGATGAGCGGCTAATTAAAGCAACTTAAAACCCATTGTATCAATTAACCCATGGTACTAAAATACGGTACTCGTCGTATCTCCCTTTAGTACAACCTCAAAATGCAATATCACTAAACAGCTAATGAAAGCAATTAAACCATGTGATTTTATAAAGCTGTAATATTACTGAACGACTAATTAAAGTAATTCAAACTACAAACTTACTTGCCTGGGCATACTGTGCATCAGGAGCCATTTACATCGAAGTCTCCCCCCAAAGACATACAATGATCGTCAGCTACGCGTCGACATTAGATCGTTATTTATTTAACAATACCGTGTCAAGCATTCCAGTCTCCCCCAAAGACATATCATAACCGTCCATTACACGTTGTCAGTCAATTATCAATTTGTTAACGTTGTACATTGTGATCCAGCTGTGAAAATACATCCCGGTTCGTCAATGTCACTGAACAACTAATTAAAGTAGTTAAAAAAATAAATGAAATAAATACAAAAAGATAGATCAATGTCACTGAACGGCTAATTAAAGCAGTTCGCGGGTGGTCATGCAACCTTGGTATTTAACATTGCACCCTGCTAAATACCTTGGGAACAATGTTGGTCATGTCCAGTCTTTCTCGTGTAAGCTGCACGGGACTGTCGTTCCTGCTGACACACTCTCACTTCCAGATGAAATGCTCGGCACGTTGCCGTAGAACTGTTTCCAGGTACAGCGATGGTCGTGGGGAGGCTGTAGCTGGCACAGAGACAGTGCTGCCACTAACTAGAGTCCTCACGAATCCATATGCTCCACGCGGCATGTTCGTTTGGCGGCCTGTCCTGCATTTGTCTACGTCTCTGCTCTCTGTTGCGTTTGGGTCCAGCGGCCTGAACTGCGTTCTTCTTTGTCTCCGTGCTGGATTTGGACCTCAGCTGCTCTTCCCAGCGGCGCTGTCTGTGATAGAACCTCGGTGGGAACCTCTCTGCCACCTCTCTGTCACCTCCGCCTGCTTTACCCATGGCTAGAATGCACAGGAACTCGGATCCCGTGGCTCCTGGCTGCCATCCATCACCTCTCTTTGTGCCGTCCATCATCATTTCAGCTACCTCACCATCACGGAT
>OZ024909.1:86749915-86789135 GCA_964017125.1 Flabesymbios commensalis
AATTACGCCCACAAACTAAAGAAAACAGCAGTAACTGCTGACTTTTCAAGTAAGCAGTTACTGCTGTTTACCTTTACAGTACAGAATAGTATTGTGTCTTTTGTTTATGAAACAAAATCAGTCTAACGTCGTTAGAAGTCAATTTTTTTCACATACGTCTGTGGAGATGAAAGTCGAAAACCATTCTTTATCAAGACCGTGACTCTATGAAATTACAATCGTACTAAAACCGAGTACAAAATATTGTGCTCTCTAAAAAGTTATTATAATTTCAAAAACAGCTTGTAATAACAGCTTTTTGTTATGACATGACATTTTGTTCTTTCAACACAAAGTAGGCTATATACATGTAAGAAATCAATAACATTCAGTATTTATAGTTACGTGATTTTAAAAGGATTAAATCTCAGGTTTAGTACGGAAAAAGTTGGTCTATTTTATTTTCAATCTAATATATTTATCGTGCGTGAAATCTACGTTTGCGTCATTAATTATGCCTTTTTTAGGATTCCAATTAATCCCAGAAATGACATTAGATGCTATTTATTGCACTTTAATGGGATTTCGAACAGCTCAACATGTAATAGTTAATATGATTTTTGTACAATCGACAAATGTTAAAGCGATAGTTAAAGCGGCCTTGAATCTTCACAACTGAACGAGAGAGAAACATTTTCTTTGTTCGGACTTGAAGGCCAGAGTGGGGTTTGAACCAACATTCCCGACTTTCCAAGCAATCACCTATAACCACTGCACCAGGGCCCTCCTCTCGTTCTGTCAGAGACTGGGGATGTGATAAAAATGTTGAAATTTTCTTAAAGGTGATCTATCACCCCTTATATGGTATGAATAATTATGCTCTTATATGGGGTGATTGGCTATCATGTGACCCTCTCAGAGGGTCACATGATAGCCAATCACCCCATATACGGGGTGAATGGCTATCATGTGACTCTCTCAGAGGGCCACATGATAGCCAATCACCCCATATAAGAAAACACTTGTGCCCCATCTTGTGGCAGCTTTGATTTATTTGTCACAAATTTATTCATACTATATAAGGGGTGATATGTCACCTTTAAATTAACGTAGTTGGAAGTTCTCAACAATATGTAACACCGATAAGAGATTAATAATACAGCATATAAAATAGTGACTGATCATGACATTTCAATTTGACATATTTAGGGATATATTACGATATTAAGTGTATTGTGTATTCTTTAGTGTAAGCCTGCTCTGTCTCACTATCTGTTACTGACAACGCATACTCTGTCTAGATTCCGCATATTTCAAATCCGTTTGTCACTACTGGCAGATGCAGATGGATATTTTGACTAGATTCACACGTTTCAAATTCATTTTGGGTGTGCGTTTCAAAACTGAAAAAAATGGTAAACTCATCCCATAGATCTTGGGGCGTGACAATTCAAAATACTCGGAGAATCGAGAATATTTGTATATATAAATTAAAAAAGACCTGTAAAATGTCATCACTTTTAATTTTGTTTTTCATTTGAGGATTTTGAAAAAAATCATTAATTCTTTTAGATATCATTATGATTATGCTAACAATAGAATGACCAGTGACGGCCTACTCGAATAAAATTATCTTCCGCTTAGTGTACGCTCACAACACCAGAGTCATTCTGAAACCATTACAAGGACTATTGGTCGTAAGTACACTAATAAGACTAGCTATTAATAAAATGATCGTGACTCATATAGAGTCAATGCATCGACTCGGTGCTGGCTCAACGGTGGTCCACCGTCTACAACGCTGGCCCAACAATAAACTAACGCCGAATCAACATCACTGGTTTGCTGGGCCTCCTTCAGACCCAATGCATTGCATAACAAAATGTCCAAATAACATTTCAAACCAGACGCTTATCTTTGTTACACGTTTCTATTGAAGTCTATTGAAGTCGGCACTTTGAGTGGGTAGAATAGTACATTAGTGTTAAATAAATGTCAATCACGCTGGTGAATTGTCAGATTTTATTTTTCGTTCATGTGCAACTGGAAATTAACGCAATATATATTTTCAAGAGGCCAAACATAGTTATAGTTATGACAATTAGACGTCTCGCAAATTTCATTTTTTAAACACTGCACATTTACAACATTTTTTTTATTATTATTTTAATTGCATTTATCTGGTTGGGAAACTTATATACGCGGCCCTGGCAATGAAAGGGATGATGTAAGGTCAACAGGAGATTAGCCAGCTGCAGTCACGGAGATCGAAAGTGCACCACATCGTAGGCAAATTGTGCCACATTGCTCAAATATAAAAATACAATGAAATATGTAAATGTATTTCCTAATTGACAAATTTGTAAAGACTATAACGTAACGAAAATATAATAAATATTTGGCCTACTAAGCTCATAAAGAATCCACCAATAACGATTATGTAGTTCGACGATCCACAAATGTAGGTGACTGAAAATTATTCGGATTTCTAAAACACTAAATAATTTACATTTATATCAATAAAGTGGGTGGAATAGATTGAAAACTTGATTTTAAGAATTGACATTGCAGGTTTGTGTCTAGGAATAAACAACACTATAAAACAGTAAAAACCTTCAAAACCGGACAGTTTACAACCGGACATCTAGGGCTTGGGCCCTGGTGTAGTGTCCAGCACTGCGGTCTACCAAGCGTCAATGCCCGAAAGTAACCACCCCTCTCTTAGTTGCAAAAAAAAAAGAACCCAGTGTCATGTTTGTTTCTGTTGATAAAAAATCATGTCGATTGGTCAAACTAATGGAAGGGTTTTATCTACTGTCGTTAAAATTATTTGTCAATTTGTTTTGATGTGATTTGTCAATTTATGAAGGGCTATATCGATTTGCCAGACTAAGGAGTGAATCCTAAGTGAATGTCAAAGTCATTAATGTGGTCCAATCAATCATCTCACATTGAGCAGTCAGTCATACGGCCTATAAACATGGTAATCAGGCAGTGTTGTCTTTGAAGGTCAACCCTTTACTTACATATCTTTGATATTTGTTGAAAGTCAATCCTTTATTTGCATACCTTTACTGTTTGTTGAAGGCCAATCCTTTATTTGCATACCTTTACTATTTGTTGAAGTTCAATCCTTTACTTACATACCTTTACTATTTGTTGAAGGTTAATCCTATATTTACATACCTTTGATATTTGTTGTTACACCACATACCGTTTTTATTTTTACATGTCTGACTGATTGGCACAGACAGCTAGTCATATTGTACTTTTGTAACTGGTTGGTACAGCCAGCTGGGCATATTGTACTTTTGTGACTTGTTGGTACAGCCAGCTGGGCATATTGTACTTTTGTGCCTGGTTGGTACAGCCAGCTGGGCATATTGTTTTTTTGTGACTGGTTGGTACAGCCAGCTGGGCATAATGTACTTTTGTGACTGGTTGGTACAGCTAGCTGGGCATATTGTACTTTTGTGACTGGTTGGTACAGCCAGCTGGACATATTGTACTTTTGTGACTGGTCGGTACAGACAGCTGGGCATAATGTACTTTTGTGACTGGTTGGTACAGCCAGCTGGGCATATTGTACTTTTGTGACTGTTTGGTACAGCCAGCTGGGCATATTGTACTTTTGTGACTGGCTGGTACAGCCAGCTGGGCATATTGTTCTTTTGTGACTGGTTGTCACAGCCAGCTGGACATATTGTACCTTTGTGACTGGTTGGTACAGCCAGCTGGGCATATTGTACTTTTATAACTGGTTGGTACAGCCAGCTGGACATATTGTACTTTTGTGACTGGTTGGTACAGCCAGCTGGGCATATTGTTCTTTTGTGACTGGTTGGTACAGCCAGCTGGACATATTGTACTTTTGTGACTGGTTGGTACAGCTAGCTGGGCATATTGTTCTTTTGTGACTGGTTGGTACAGCCAGCTGGACATATTGTACTTTTGTGACTGGTTGGTACAGCCAGCTGGGCATATTGTACTTTTATGACTGGTTGGTACGGCCAGCTGGGCATATTGTTCTTTTGTGACTGGTTGTCACAGCCAGCTGGACATATTGTACTTTTGTGACTGGTTGGTACAGCCAGCTGGACATATTGTACCTTTGTGACTGGTTGGTACAGCCAGTTGGGCATATTGTACTTTTATGACTGGTTGGTACAGCCAGCTGGGCATATTGTACCTTTGTGACTGGTTGGTACAGCCAGCTGGGCATATTGTACTTTTATAACTGGTTGGTACAGCCAGCTGGACATATTGTACTTTTGTGACTGGTTGGTACAGCCAGCTGGGCATATTGTTCTTTTGTAACTGGTTGGTACAGCCAGCTGGGCATATTGTACTTTTGTGACTGGTTGGTACAGCCAGCTGGGCATATTGTACTTTTGTGACTGGTTGGTACAGCCAGCTGGGCATAATGTACTTTTGTGACTGTTTGGTACAGCCAGCTGGGCATATTGTACTTTTGTGACTGGTTGGTACAGCCAGCTGGGTATATTGTACTTTTGTGACTGGTTGGTACAGCCAGCTGGGCATAATGTACTTTTGTGACTGTTTGGTACAGCCAGCTGGGCATATTGTACTTTTGTGACTGGTTGGTACAGACAGCTGGACATATTGTACCTTTGTGACTGGTTGGTACAGCCAGCTGGGCATATTGTACTTTTATAACTGGTTGGTACAGCCAGCTAGGCATATTGAACTTTTATAACTGGTTGGTACAGCCAGCTGGGCATATTGTACTTTTGTGATACACTTTTCACAACAGTCTCAGCCTCACGGGCGCCAAGTTTGTTTGTATTGGACAAGGCACGTTTTATTGTGATATTTTTAAAAATTGCTCCTGTTGTAATCTAAATTGATCGGGTGGTAAAACGATTATCGCGTTGTGCTATGTGTAAATGACATCAGTAAAAAAAGTGATAGCGTAAATTTGTAAATCTGTAAATAGCGTGATCGCAGAGGGTGTTAAAATAACTGTCATTAACATGTACTTTTTAATCAATAACAACTTATTTGTAGTAAGCCCTATATCTTACCAATTACATTGTTATGAGTATAAATATAGTAATATTAAAGATAATTAGTTTTTGTCCGTTTGTCATGTCGGTGTTACTTTTCTTAGCAGGGCAAAATTAGATTGATGATACCATTTAAGAATGGAAGCTGCTTGATGCAAAGCTGTAACGACAAACAAGTAAATAACTTACATTATGAAAACAAACATGTCTGTGAGAAGATTAAGGATATACGTGGGTCGTGGTGAGGAGTAAGCTACAGTCTAACACGATATACGTGGGTCGTAGTGGAGCAGTAAGCTACAGTGTTATCACGCCAACGTTTAACGCTTCCAGTCATCTGGATTCAAAGACGAAAAATAGTTTTTCAGACTTTTTCAGACTAAAAAATTAATATTGAATATTGTTCGGAGCCTGTGAGAGGTTTGAATCCTGTATCTGTAGGTCAGTGCCATCTAATTCTTTTCACCATTCGCGGGAGATTTTCTACTGGTTTAGCCTGCATGTACATATAAATATCATATTATCCCAATCATTGAAACATTATGTTTAAAACATTATTGAATGATGGCTTGATTAATTCATTGATTAATTGATTATTTCATTGATTAATACATTGATATATTTACTCATTCGAAGATTCATTTATTTAAACGACCGTTTGTGCAATAGTTCATTCATTCATTCATTCATTCATTCATTCATTCATTCTTTTATTCATTCATTCATTCATTTATTCATTCAATTATTTATTCATTCATTTATTCATTCATTCATTCATGCATTCATTCATAATTTCTTCATTCAGTCTTTCATTTATACGTCAGCTCATTCATTCACTCATTCATTCATCTATCCATCTGTCTATCTGTTCATTCATTAATTTATTTATTCAATATGCATGCATTCATCCTTTCATTCATGCACTCTTTCATCCATCCATTTGTCCATCGCGGACTTCAAAACTGGGAGGCAATAGCTAGTTTTGTATACACATAATATTTGTTTACGAGAAATTGTATGACTTCAGCTTACATTAGAATGTGCCTCCTTTCAGTGGATCATAAATCACTTAGCCTTTGGCCTGCGTAAATGGTCTTTATTCACCTCTCTACAACTAGACGTTCATGCAATGTTGGTGTAATGTGGGTCCCCGCTCTACGTCGCTGGTCAGGATTAATATTTAAAGCACGAAGACTATGGTCGTTTTAATCCGTTTTATTAGCCGATGAGAGCAGTTTTTGGGACGCATTGCGTGTTTAAATCTGTCATCTCAAATTAAACAAAAAATGATTAATTTTTCCCCGCTTACTGTTGTGAGTCGCTGTAGCGTGACACAACTTCAGGTGGCTGAAAATTTAAATCAAATAACGGAGAAAAATGAAAAGTGAATTGCTAGTCTAGTGGACTAACTTTCGAATTGTTCACTATGATGTAAAATAATGTATATGGTCTTTACTTGAGGACAACGCAATAAAACGTGCAAAATGTTTTGGAATCGGATGAGAATTAAGTGAGAAAAACGCGCTTGAATACAATATGATTTTTACTATAATTGACATCCTCACTTAAAGAATTGACGTAAAGCTTTAGTTATGGAAGTGGACACAGTCTGTCTAACACGACGGCCATATGCGGATCGATAGCGACCTTACCACCATTCCGGGGATTGCTTTCACACCTGAATTTACCATTGTCATCTTCATTCACCACCAGCCGTGAATTGCTGTCGCAATTCACGGCTGGTAGTGGATGAAGATGACTTGAAGTGGGTGGGAAATTGAAGAAAATTGCCATGTATTTGGTAAACCAGTTTAATGGAAATTTTCACTCTAAATCCTTAGTTGTAGGGAAATTAAGTCTGTTTTCAGGGATGTAAACTGATGCTTCAATGAATCGTGAGGGCTTGGAGGGAAAAGTAGATCCGGAGAGGGTCCTTTAAGACCAGTATCATCTGTGGCTGAGACGTGATTGTTAACGTAAAGTTTCACTTATTGTATGGGACAGGGTCTGGCTAACAGCACACTATTATTAGATCGATATCCCTGCAAAGACTGGGGGTGGGACCAAATTTGGTTTAATGTTGGGCCACCATCTGCCAGCATTGGATTTTGATCCGGTGTATCCAGGTATCAATCTCACCCGGCAACCGGCCGGCCCTGATGGCTCACTCGTATCGACTGGGGCTTGTAACCTGGAGGTACCAGGTTCAAATCTCTTTCGGGCCGGATATTTGTCATCGTGGTTGTGCATATACCGTGCTCGAAACTGTTCAAAGGCATGGAGTGTACAGTTCTGTCTATGGTACTGTGCACTATCAAGAACCCTTGGTGTCATTCGAAATAAGAGTAGGGCATAGTCCCGGCTTCGGGCTTCCTTCTGTCGTGATATTGCCTCATTGTGCACTCACCCGGAGCGATGAGTTGATGTCTCAATGTTGGTCCATCGGCACAAAGGCAAGCAAGCAGGAAGACAGGAAGGCAGTAAGGCAGACAGACAGGCATCATACAAATGAACATTTTTAACAGCGAAATAAAAAAGTTGATGATGGAAATAAAATGAATCGGGCTTTAGGCCACCTTTGTGCACATATAGGCTAAACTGGGCCAAGAGAACCTCCTGAGGATGGTGAGATGATTGAGATGACACTGTCCTCCAGACACAGGATTCGAAATTCGAGCCCTGATGGTCTGAGGCCGAGCACTCTATCTCTCGGTCCCGGAGACTCCCCACAATACTTACTTTCACACGAGGATGGGGAAGAAACATTTTTGTTTCTTTCAAACCGCCGAGACCGGGAACCGAGCCCCGAACTCTGGCGTGAAAGGCAGCGGTGCTGACCACTACCCTAGGGCCCCCGCCCTTGATGATGGAGAAAAACGTTAACATTAGTGCATTTACTAGTTAATGTGTGGTGATACATATCTAGTATAGGCTGGAGATGGAAATAATGTAACCACTGTAATTATAAAATAAATATTCATAATAACTAGTCTGACTCCCAAATGACCTTGAATCTATCTCATCATTATCTCTACAATCCATTATTCTCTCTGGCCCTATAACTACAATAGGAGAGGAAGTCACAATATAATTCCAGCCATTGATAGTAATCAGGTCCGCGGGGGATCGTCATGGTGCATACTAGGCGAACATGGCGTTGACCCAATGTTGAATCAGTGCTGGCTCACCGTCTGCGACGCCGGCCCAACATTGAGCCAGCCTTGAGTCAATGTCCCGTGTGCTCTATGTCTCAGAATGGGGAGAGTGTGTCCGCATAGACACCAATGAATACTCAAGCTACGTTGTGACGACGTCTCCCGCTCGTTGTCCCAACGGTAACACTTTCAGCTCGTGGACCGACTTTAGACGTCATGATCTGACGTCTACAGACGTCAGATTCTGACGTCTAAAGTCGACCCCCGCACTGAAAGACTAAATTATTTATAATGGTTGTAGTCCCATAACATATCTATTAAAATGAAACGGAAAGAGCTCACTAAGACATTTATGAGGTGATTTCAAATTGATTTATATTTCAGAGCTGTAAGAGTTAAGCCAATGGCAACACAGCAAACACACAAAAAAAACGTTTTCCCATTGGTGCCTCAATGGTGGGCCAGCGTCGTAGACTCTGGGCCAACATTAAATCGATATTTGGTCAACGGCTTGTATTCGCTGGGAAGCCAGTTTGTCACGTGGCATGTATAATGATCCCCTGGCCAGATGAGCAGGTTCTCCCATGTCCCGTGAGATGTCGCCTCAGCTGTCTCACCGGGCGATATCTGAATATTCATGTCCGGGGCATAAGGTAATCATCTACATGGATCTACTAGTCCAATGTACTTTAATCTCCTTCCAAATACTTAAGCAATATCGATGAAATTTTGCATACAATGTTTTCTAGTTATCCCCCAACACACCAGCAAATTTGTCAGAAATTTGTGAAATAGTTTAAAAGCTGGTCTCGTAATAGAAGTATCAAAATGACAAGTATATGACCAGTAATAAACCTTCCAAATGACAAGTATCATTTGAAACAAGAATGACATTACTTAAATGGTACAACTTCGGAAATACACAATGGAAGTTAAATATTATTCTAGCTAAGTCACGCTGTACAAATTTACGTTGTCAGTTCACATTACGGAACTCCTCTAAATTGTATATATAAGATAAATATCAATATAAAACATTCTACCCAAGTATATTATTCTACCGCCTGATTTATATAACAACTGAAAGACGGCGATGATTGGTCGGGGGTAGAATACTAGACTTGGACCAAACAATTAATGTCCCAACAAAACAGATGCTGTCATGGGACAAATAAACGTCACCAGCTCACATTACATAAGTCATTCATATGTTTTCAAGGTTACCGGATCTATCCAAACGAGAGCAGGAAATGGCCAGGGATATCCCAATCCCTGATCCAGTAAGCCCATTGGGCAGTAAAAGTGACGTCACATAAACAACGCATGATATTTGCGACGAGGGGCTCTTTAGAAATTCATCAAGCTTCAACAAGTTCAAGGACGTAGCTCTATTACCAAGTAAATCTGGTGGTCATCAAATTTGTTTGACCATAAAGCAAATCTAATGCCAGCTACAGAAACCAGAAACATTGTTAATGTCAGTATTATTGGTAAATGTGTTATTCGTTTAAAGCGTATAACCCTATAAATTTAATGTAATAAATTTAATTGGCATTGATTTCAAGGTTCCTCGACTGCTTTTTGTCAGAATTAGAATCGTTATAAATTAACATATCCAGTCAGCACGAGAACCTATCCAAGGCAGATTTAATGATGGACCATCGTCTTCGACGCTGGACCAACAATAAACCAACATTGGATCAGTTGATTGTGTTGTGTTAACATTGATTCTATGTTGTATTAACCATCCGGGTGTTTGTAGATCGACTGATAGCATCATCCAAGCTTTAAGCTTTACACACGAGTCATGTAATCATTCAACCAGAAAACATTGCGTATATTGTGATCTTCAAATAATGCCCCAAAATGCTTAATTTGTGATCTTCAAATAATGCCCCAAAATGCTTAATTTGTGATCTTCAAAATAATGTCCCAAAATAATTAACTTGTGGTGTTCAAACAGTAACCCAAATCGTCTACCTTGTAATCTTCGAATAATGCCCCAAGCCGCTTAACTTGTGATCTGCTAAAATACGCCTCATAAAGCTCACATGATGATCTTTAAATAACGTTTCAAACCGCTTAACTTGTGATAATTAAAAAAATCCCAAATCAGTTACTTTGTGATCTTCAAATAATGCCCCAGATTGCTTATAACTTGTGATCCAAAAATAATGCCCTGAATCGTTTACCTTGTGGTTTTCAAAGAATGATCCAAATCATGCCCCAAATCGTTTACTTTTGCATGTGGGTGATCATGTCGTGTGATCATCAAATTCATGACATACAAGAGATTTATGCAATCACTTGAACCAGAAAGGTATGAGAGTCAACAAATAGGATGTATGTATCTTCATCCAAGCTTGTCATGAGACAAAAGAATGGATGAGGTTTTAGGCCACATTTGTGCACATGTAGGCTAAACTGGGCCATGATAATCTCCTGGGGATGGTCAGGTGAATAAAAATCCTCATGGGGCATGTAATAATTAAACCAGAAAACATTAGGACCATCAAATAATGCCCCATCCCGCCTAAAATCAGAATCCTTACACAAGAAAGTATCTGATAAACATTCTGATGTAAAAAAGGTATACCATAAACCATTGTTATCGGACAGGCCACATATTATATCGTTCATAACATTCAAGGGAAAAGATGCTGCATGGTGGCTCTTTATGATGGGTTAAAAGAATCTGTGTTTCTCCCAATAATCAGTATATTGTTATTTTATTGATGCTAAACCTATCATTTTGATGGCTCTGCGCTCGGAATAATCCCTTCATGGCGCAAACTACCGCTTTAATTGAGTGAGTGAGTGAGTGAGTGAGTGAGTGAGTGAGTGAGTGAGTGAGTGAGTGAGTGAGTGAGTGAGTGAGTGAGTGAGTGAGTGAGTGAGTGAGTGAGTGAGTGAGGGAGTGAGTGAGGGAGTGAGTGAGTGAGTGAGTTGTTTTGGTGCTGTTCCAGTGAGTGTGATATTTGTCCACCATTGAGGCAGCGGTTGCTCGTTTTTATTTGCTAGTTATGATCGTCGGCACGCTGTATGCTCAGTCATCCATGGCATCCGTGTCATCCATCAATCGTGACATAATATGTCGACTTCAGCACGATTTACAACTCAACACGTGTGAGCGCAGCAAACACTTAAGACGTTGAACAAATGCTGGTTTGATGTTGGTTCATCGTCTACGACGCTGGACCAGCTTCAAACCAACATTTATTTAGCGTCTTCAGTTTGCTGTTGGTCTGGACGTGTCTTTCGCACGCTGGCCGCTTCTTAAGTAGCGCTACATCAGCCTCCATGACATGTGTCGAGCTGTAAATCGTGCTGTACTAATTAAATTTTGGGGTTGTGTGTATTTTTAATAAATAAACTATTTTGCGTGGCATAAAGCTGAAGTTTGCGTCAAATGAACGGAAAATATAAATAACTAGACCCGCACGGGCAAAGCTAGGTAAGTAGGTCTCTCTTATGGATAGACCACTGCGAAATAAACACAGAAGCATTATAAAATTAAATGAATATACCCGGCATATTAATCAATTGTAGCAAAGAAATGAAATACAGTGCATATTGTTTAGCCTAATTGGTCCTATTCAGTATAATGTATTTATTATTAAGAAAAATATCATTAATTCACTTCACTTGTTTAAATACTTCTTTAGATACAACATTTTTGGTCAGATGGATATTTTTAAATAAAACTTGGGTTAATCAGGTTAATGTTTGAACTAATTGAACATGGATATGGGGAAAGGGTTTTGCCCTTGAAAATGCTACATTATTGAAAAAAAAAATCTCCCCAAAGGAGGCAATATGCCCAAACTATCTTAGGGCAGGCTACCAGACCCCAACATCCCATTTCTTCAGATCTTGGCTCCGCCACCGAATAGAAACATAGATGTCAAGGATATATAAGGAACTGAATCAGCTAGTTATTAATTAGTTAAATACTTGTTTTCTATTCCATATCGATATTTTTGCCTGATCCCAATAGCCATAACTTATAGAAACTTCAATGACTGTATGTGAGTATAATGAAAGAGTTACATAAATGTGATAATAAACATACGTAATTAGAGCTGAATTTTTTTTTTTTATGTAGGAATATAATAGAGAATACTAATGGGTTTTTTTCTTGTTTCATAGTTGCACGTGTAGTACGGGTGTCCGTGAGCATGTTGTGTATTGTGAATAAATATATTTAGGCCTGTTTGTGCATATATAAGAATTTCGATTCCTGTGTCTGGAGGACAGTGTCATCTTAATCATCTCACCATCCTCAGGAGGTTCTCCTGGCCCAGTTTAGCCTATATGTGCACAAAGGTGGCCTAAAGCCCGATTCATTTCATTTCATTTGCTTGTGCATATATATGTGAGAATAGGGGGTAAGATATTGAAGATTATGGTTACAATCGCAAATCAACGTTAGGTAAGGGTTGGTCAATCGTTTACAACGCCTCCCCAACATTGGGTTTAAATATGTCGTCTAACTTTGGGCGCAAATCAGACAGGTGACACAGCCGCCAGAATTCAGTTCTTCATAATATACGGGTGATCTCCCAATGCTGGCACAGACGGCGGGCCAACATTAACCCAGCTTTGGATCAAAGCATTGTGCAGGTCAGTCTGACCACAGAGATGCAGCGGGGGTTTACCTGAGCGACATCTATGTGTGGAGAATGCGTGCTGGTTCTACCATCCTACTCGCCAGTCTCCCATTGACTCGGCAATGTGTCGGTGTATTGTGCATTGGTGCAGTGTGGGGCCATTGTCTACGACACTTCGAATAAAAGCCATATTATTTGCACACAAAAAAATCGTAATATATTTTTATTATCATTACAACCATGTCGGAATGTCAAAAATCTCCGTGAGGTATATAGTGGGTGGCGGAAAGTAGCGATATGGTCAGGGGGCTCGTGCAACGACCCACAATGCCTGAAATCCTTATTCTATTATAGTATATATACCTAAGTAAAGCATTAATATGGTATAAACATGATTACAGAAGTTCTAATTGATTCATTTTGTATTTATTGTGTAAGATCATGTAAATGGCGAAAATATAAGTATGGCCACATTCAGGGAACATAACACCATTTATTATGATGAACGAGGGAGATGATAGCTCATGTCTAATGGCCACTGAATCAAAATATAACATTTAACATGATGTTTTCACTGCCAGATTCAGCATCAAGTAGACTCTGTGGACCAAGCATTGATCTCTGGGGTCAGTTGTTTCCTGTGGACAAAGCATTGATCTCTGGGATCAGTTGTTTTCTGTGGACAAGGCATTGGTCTCTGGGATCAGTTGTTTTCTGTGGACAAAGCATTGGTCTCTGGAGTCAGTTGTTTTCTGTGGACAAAGCATTGATCTCTGGGGTCAGTTAGTTTCTGTGGACAAAGCATTGATCTCTTTGTTTTCTGTGGACAAAGCATTGATCTCTTTGTTTTCTGTGGACAAAGCATTGGTCTCTGGGATCAGTTGTTTTCTGTGGACAAAGCATTGATCTCTGGGATCAGTTGTTTTCTGTGGACAAAGCATTGATCTCTGGGATCAGTTGTTTTCTGTGGACAAAGCATTGATCTCTGGGATCAGTTGTTTTTCTGTGGACAAAGCATTGATCTCTAGGGTCAGTTGTTTTCTGTGGACAAAGCATTGATCTCTTTGTTTTCTGTGGACAAATCATTGATCTCTTTGTTTTCTGTGGACAAAGCATTGGTCTCTGGGATCAGTTGTTTTCTGTGGACAAAGCATTGATCTCTGGGATCAGTTGTTTTCTCTGGACAAAGCATTGATCTCTTTGTTTTCTGTGGACAAGGCATTGATCTCTGGGGTCAGTTGGTTTCTGTGGACAAGGCATTGGTCTCTGGGGTCAGTTGGTTTCTGTGGACAAGGCATTGGTCTCTGGGGTCAGTTGGTTTCTGTGGACAAGGCATGGGTCACTGGGGTAAGTTGGTTTCTATGGACAAGGCATTGATCTTTGGGGTCAGTTGTTTTCTGTGGACAAGGCATTGGTCTATGGGGTCAGTTGGTTTCTGTGGACAAAGCATTGGTCGCTGGGGTCAGTTGTTTTCTGTGGAAAAGGCATTGATCTCTGGGGTCAGTTGTTTTCTGTGGACAAATCATTGGTCTCTGGGGTCAGTTGGTTTCTATGGACAAGGCATTGGTCTCTGGGGTCAGTTGATTTCTATGGACAAGGCATTGTTCTCTGGGGTCAGTTGTTTTCTGTGGACAAGGCATTGATCTTTGGGGGCAGTTGTTTTCTGTGGACAAATCATTGGTCTCTGGGGTCAGTTGGTTTCTATGGACAAGGCATTGGTCTCTGGGGTCAGTTGATTTCTATGGACAAGGCATTGTTTTCTGAGGTCAGTTGGTTTCTGTAGACAAAGCATTAGTCTCTGGGGTCAGTTTGTTTCTATGGACAAGGCATTGGTCTGTGGGGTCAGTTGGTTTATGTAGACAAGGCATCGGTCTCTGGGGTCAGTTGGTTTCTGTGGACAAAACATTGATCTCTGGGGTCAGTTGGTTTCCGTGGACAAAGCATTGGTCTCTGGGGTCAGTTGTTTTCTGTGGACAAGGCATTGGTCTCTGGGGTCAGTTGGTTTCTGTGGACAAGGCATTGATCTCTTGGGTCATTTGGTTTCTGTGGACAAGTCATGGGTCACTGGGGTCAGTTTGTTTATGTAGACAAGGCATGGGTCACTGGGGTCAGTTGGTTTCTGTAGACAAAGCATTGATCTCTGGGGTCAGTTGGTTTCTGTGGACAAAGCATTGATCTCTTTGTTTTCTGTGGACAAAGCATTGATCTCTTTGTTTTCTGTGGACAAAGCATTGGTCTCTGGGATCAGTTGTTTTCTGTGGACAAAGCATTGATCTCTGGGATCAGTTGTTTTCTGTGGACAAAGCATTGATCTCTGGGATCAGTTGTTTTCTGTGGACAAAGCATTGATCTCTGGGATCAGTTGTTTTTCTGTGGACAAAGCATTGATCTCTGGGGTCAGTTGTTTTCTGTGGACAAAGCATTGATATCTTTGTTTTCTGTGGACAAATCATTGATCTCTTTGTTTTCTGTGGACAAAGCATTGGTCTCTGGGATCAGTTGTTTTCTGTGGACAAAGCATTGATCTCTGGGATCAGTTGTTTTCTCTGGACAAAGCATTGATCTCTTTGTTTTCTGTGGACAAGGCATTGATCTCTGGGGTCAGTTGGTTTCTGTGGACAAGGCATTGGTCTCTGGGGTCAGTTGGTTTCTGTGGACAAGGCATTGGTCTCTGGGGTCAGTTGGTTTCTGTGGACAAGGCATGGGTCACTGGGGTAAGTTGGTTTCTATGGACAAGGCATTGATCATTGGGGTCAGTTGTTTTCTGTGGACAAGGCATTGGTCTATGGGGTCAGTTGGTTTCTGTGGACAAAGCATTGGTCGCTGGGGTCAGTTGTTTTCTGTGGAAAAGGCATTGATCTCTGGGGTCAGTTGTTTTCTGGGGACAAATCATTGGTCTCTGGGGTCAGTTGGTTTCTATGGACAAGGCATTGGTCTCTGGGGTCAGTTGATTTCTATGGACAAGGCATTGTTCTCTGGGGTCAGTTGTTTTCTGTGGACAAGGCATTGATCTTTGGGGGCAGTTGTTTTCTGTGGACAAATCATTGGTCTCTGGGGTCAGTTGGTTTCTATGGACAAGGCATTGGTCTCTGGGGTCAGTTGATTTCTATGGACAAGGCATTGTTTTCTGGGGTCAGTTGGTTTCTGTAGACAAAGCATTAGTCTCTGGGGTCAGTTTGTTTCTATGGACAAGGCATTGGTCTGTGGGGTCAGTTGGTTTATGTAGACAAGGCATCGGTCTCTGGGGTCAGTTGGTTTCTGTGGACAAAACATTGATCTCTGGGGTCAGTTGGTTTCCGTGGACAAAGCATTGGTCTCTGGGGTCAGTTGTTTTCTGTGGACAAGGCATTGGTCTCTGGGGTCAGTTGGTTTCTGTGGACAAGGCATTGATCTCTTGGGTCATTTGGTTTCTGTGGACAAGTCATGGGTCACTGGGGTCAGTTTGTTTATGTAGACAAGGCATGGGTCACTGGGGTCAGTTGGTTTCTGTAGACAAGGCATGGGTCACTGGGGTAAGTTGGTGTCTGTAGACAAGGCATGAGTCACTGGGGTCAGTTGGTTTCTGTAGTCAAGGCATAGGTCACTGGGGTCAGTTGGTGTCTGTAGACAAGGCATGGATCACTGGGGTCAGTTGGTTTATGTAGACAAGGCATGGGTCACTGGGGTCAGTTGGTGTCTGTAGACAAGGCATGGGTCACTGGGGTAAGTTGGGGTCTGTAGACAAGGCATGGATCACTGGGATCAGTTGGTTTATGTGGACAAGGCATGGGTCACTGGGGTCAGTTGGTGTCTGTAGACAAGGCATGGGTCACTGGGGTAAGTTGGTTTCTGTAGACAAGGCATGGGTCACTGGGATCAGTTGTTTTCTGTAGACAAGGCATGGGTCACTGGGGTCAGTTGGTTTCTGTAGACAAGGCATGGGTCACTGGGGTCAGTTTGTTTATGTAGACAAGGCATGGGTCACTGGGGTCAGTTGGTTTCTGTAGACAAGGCATGGGTCACTGGGGTCAGTTGGTGTCTGTAGACAAGGCATGGATCACTGGGGTCAGTTGGTTTCTGTAGACAAGGCATGGGTCACTGGGGTCAGTTTGTTTATATAGACAAGGCATGGGTCACTGGGGTCAGTTGGTTTCTGTAGTCAAGGCATAGGTCACTGGGGTCAGTTGGTGTCTGTAGACAAGGCATGGATCACTGGGGTCAGTTGGTTTATGTAGACAAGGCATGGGTCACTGGGGTCAGTTGGTTTCTGTAGACAAGGCATGGGTCACTGGGGTCAGTTGGTTTCTGTAGACAAGGCATGGGTCACTGGGGTAAGTTGGTGTCTGTAGACAACTCATGGGTCACTGGGGTCAGTTTGTTTCTGTAGTCAAGGCATGGGTCACTGGGGTCAGTTGGTGTCTGTAGACAAGGCATGGATCACTGGGGTCAGTTGGTTTCTGTAGTCAAGGCATAGGTCACTGGGGTCAGTTGCTTTCTGTAGACAAGGCATGGGTCACTGGGGTCAGTTGGTTTCTGTAGACAAGGCATGGGTCACTGGGGTCAGTTGGTGTCTGTAGACAAGGCATGGATCACTGGGGTCAGTTTGTTTCTGTAGTCAAGGCATGGGTCACTGGGGTCAGTTGGTGTCTGTAGACAAGGCATGGATCACTGGGGTCAGTTGGTTTATGTAGACAAGGCATGGGTCACTGGGGTAAGTTGTTGTCTGTAGACAAGGCATGGATCACTGGGGTCAGTTGGTTTCTGTAGACAAGGCATGGGTCACTGGGGTCAGTTGGTTTCTGTAGACAAGGCATGGGCCACTGGGGTCATCTGGTTTCTTTAGACAAGGCATGGGTCACTGGTGTCAGTTGGTTTTCTGCAGACAAGGCATGGGTCACTGGGGTCAGTTGGTTTCTGTAGACAAGGCATGAGTCACTGGGGTAAGTTGGTGTCTGTAGACAAGGCATGGGTCACTGGGGTCAGTTGGTTTATGTAGACAAGGCATGGGTCACTGGGGTAATTTGGTGTATGTAGACAAGGCTTGGGTCACTGGGGTCAGTTGGTTTCTGTAGACAAGTCATGGGTCACTGGGGTCAGTTGGTTTCTGTAGACAAGGCATGGGTCACTGGGGTCAGTTGGTTTATGTAGACAAGGCATGGGTCACTGGGGTCAGTTGGTTTTCTGTAGACAAGGCATGGGTCACTGGGGTCAGTTGGTTTCTGTAGACAAGGCATGGGTCACTGGGGTCAGTTGGTTTCTGTAGACAAGGCATAGGTCACTGGGGTCAGTTGGTTTCTGTAGACAAGTCATGGGTCACTGGGGTCAGTTGGTTTCTGTAGACAAGGCATGGGTCACTGGGGTCAGTTGGTTTCTGTAGACAAGGCATAGTTGACTGGGGTCAGTTGGTTTCTGTAGACAAGTCATGGGTCACTGGGGTCAGTTGGTGTCTGTAGACAAGGCATGGGTCACTGGGGTAAGTTGGTGTCTGTAGACAAGGCATGGATCACTGGGGTCAGTTGGTTTCTGTAGACAAGGCATAGGTCACTGGGGTCAGTTGGTGTCTGTGGACAAGGCATGGATCACTGGGGTCAGTTGGTTTCTGTAGACAAGGCATGGGTCACTGGGGTCAGTTTGTTTCTGTAGTCAAGGCATGGGTCACTGGGGTAAGTAGGTGTCTGTAGACAAGGCATGGGTCACTGGGGTCAGTTGGTTTATGTAGACAAGGCATGGGTCACTGGGGTAATTTGGTGTCTGTAGACAAGGCTTGGGTCACTGGGGTCAGTTGGTTTCTGTAGACAAGGCATGGGTCGCTGGGGTCAGTTGGTTTATGTAGACAAGGCATGGGTCACTGGGGTCAGTTGGTTTTCTGTAGACAAGGCATGGGTCACTGGGGTCAGTTGGTTTCTGTAGACAAGGCATGGGTCACTGGGGTCAGTTGGTTTCTGTAGACAAGGCATAGGTCACTGGGGTCAGTTGGTTTCTGTAGACAAGTCATGGGTCACTGGGGCAGTTGGTTTCTGTAGACAAGGCATGGGTCACTGGGGTCAGTTGGTTTCTGTAGACAAGGCATAGTTCACTGGGGTCAGTTGGTTTCTGTAGACAAGTCATGGGTCACTGGGGTCAGTTGGTTTCTGTAGACAAGGCATAGGTCACTGGGGTAAGTTGGTGTCTGTAGACAAGGCATGGATCACTGGGGTCAGTTGGTTTCTGTAGACAAGGCATAGGTCACTGGGGTCAGTTGGTGTCTGTGGACAAGGCATGGATCACTGGGGTCAGTTGGTTTCTGTAGACAAGGCATGGGTCACTGGGGTCAGTTGGTTTATGTAGACAAGGCATGGGTCACTGGGGTCAGTTGTTTTCTGTAGACAAGGCATGGGTCACTGGGGTCAGTTGGTGTCTGTAGACAAGGCATGGATCACTGGGGTCAGTTGGTTTCTGTAGACAAGGCATGGGTCACTGGGGTCAGTTGGTTTCTGTAGACAAGGCATGGGTCACTGGGGTCAGTTGTTTTCTGTAGACAAGGCATGGGTCACTGGGGTCAGTTGTTTTCTGTAGACAAGGCATGGGTCACTGGGGTCAGTTGGTGTCTGTAGACAAGTCATGGGTCACTGGGGTCAGTTGGTTTCTGTAGACAAGGCATAGGTCACTGGGGTCAGTTGGTTTCTGTGGACAAGTCGTGGGTCACTGGGGTCAGTTGGTTTCTGTAGACAAGGCATGGGTCACTGGGGTCAGTTGGTTTCTGTAGACAAGGCATGGATCACTGGGGTCAGTTGGTGTCTGTAGACAAGGCATGGATCACTGGGGTCAGTTTGTTTCTGTAGACAAGGCATGGGTCACTGGGGTCAGTTGGTTTCTGTAGACAAGGCATGGGTCACTGGGGTCAGTTGGTTTCTGTAGACAAGGCATAGATCACTGGGGTCAGTTGGTTTCTGTAGACAAGGCATGGGTCACTGGGGTCAGTTGTTTTCTGTAGACAAGGCATGGGTCACTGGGGTCAGTTGTTTTCTGTAGACAAGGCATGGGTCACTGGGGTCAGTTGTTTTCTGTAGACAAGGCATGGGTCACTGGGGTCAGTTGTCATCTGTAGACAAGGCATGGGTCACTGGGGTCAGTTGTTTTCTGTAGACAAGGCATTGGTCACTGGGGTCAGTTGGTTTCTGTAGACAAGGCATGGGTCACTGGGGTAAGTTGGTTTCTGTAGACAAGGCATGGGTCACTGGGGTCAGTTGTTTTCTGTAGACAAGGCATGGGTCACTGGGGTCAGTTGGTTTCTTTAGACAAGGCATGGGTCACTGGGGTCAGTTGGTGTCTGTGGACAAGTCATGGGTCACTGGGGTCAGTTGGTTTCTGTAGACAAGGCATGGGTCACTGGGGTCAGTTGGTTTCTGTGGACAAGGCATGGGTCACTGGGGTCAGTTGGTTTCTGTAGACAAGGCATGGGTCACTGGGGTCAGTTTTTTTCTGTAGACAAGGCATGGGTCACTGGGGTCAGTTGTTTTCTGTAGACAAGGCATGGGTCACTGGGGTCAGTTGTTTTCTGTAGACAAGGCATTGGTCACTGGGGTCAGTTGGTTTCTGTAGACAAGGCATGGGTCACTGGGGTAAGTTGGTTTCTGTAGACAAGGCATGGGTCACTGGGGTCAGTTGTTTTCTGTAGACAAGGCATGGGTCACTGGGGTCAGTTGGTTTCTGTAGACAAGGCATGGCTCACTGGGGTCAGTTGGTTTCTGTAGACAAGGCATGGGTCACTGGGGTCAGTTGGTTTATGTAGACAAGGCATGGGTCACTGGGGTCAGTTGGTTTTCTGTCGACAAGGCATGGGTCACTGGGGTCAGTTGGTTTCTGTAGACAAGGCATGGGTCACTGGGGTCAGTTGGTTTCTGTAGACAAGGCATGGGTCACTGGGGTCAGTTGTTTTCTGTAGACAAGTCGTGGGTCACTGGGGTCAGTTGTTTTCTGTAGACAAGTCGTGGGTCACTGGGGTCAGTTGGTTTCGTTTAACCCTCAAACCACTAAACGCTCGCTTTGAATCCAGTTAATTAGTCGATCGAATCACTGTGACTGGGTACGTAATGAGCGCTTAAACATCAACATTTGTAAATGTTTAGTTTCAAAATAATATTAGTTTCAAAATATTCAAAGATGAGTCATTTTCGCCCACTTGAAGCCGTGGATCGCGGTAGCGAGACACAACTTCAAGTGGGTGAAAATTTAAATGATATAATTTAGCCCTGAAAGGGTTAAGAGCTGGTTTAATCCTATTTAGGGGAAAAAGTGGAAGTACCACAACAAACGTATTAAGTGGTCTTATCCTAACCACTTTATCCCCACAGCACCAATCAATTCATTTTCATCAACCCTTTGCGCCCCCAGCACCCGTCTATTCACTTTTATTAACCCTTTGATCCCCCCGAAGCAGGTGAGTGAGTGAGTGCGTGAGTTTTCACCACTAAACTATTTTACGTGATTTACAGCTGTAGATTGCGTCAAATGTGGGAATAAAAATAGCACCACGTAACTGTGTGTGAAATCAACAATCAACAATCAATCAATTGATCAGTCGATCGATCGATCGATCAATCGATTGATCGATTAATTAATCAATTAATCGATTGATTGATTGATTGATTGATTGATTGATTGATTGATTGATTGATTGATTGATTGATTGATTGATTGATTGATTGATTGATTGATTGATTGATTGATTGATTGATTGATTGATTGATTGATTGATTGATTGATTGATTGCAGTGAAATTCGATCATCACCAGTGTTAAGAGCTATTTGTTGTGCGATATATGAGACAATAAAAAAATATACTAGATTAGGCCACTTCGGAACTAACAACATAATTAGCACCAACATCATTCAGAGACAAGAAGTGCCTGACAGTTTATTTATGATGGATTGAAATCATCTAGTGTTCTCCTAATCACTGATTGCTATTATATTGATGATAAACCTGTCATTTTTATAGTTCTACGGCTGGCATAATCCCATGGCGCAAATGATCACCTTAGTGATAATGAAATGATAAAAAAATGTGACACTTACTGCATTTAAATTTTGAGGTCATAAAATAAGTGAGCTACGTTATTTGCAATCAGTTCTTCGTTGTTTATAACGTAGAGTATGATGTCACGTGATGATATTACTCTTTCGTTTCTCCGTTCTAAATATCGTGAGACATTTAACATCAGGTTCGAATTCGTTGTAATAATACAATATAGTATACTAATATAATATAATTTATCTGGGCTTTAGTCTCAATATTTTGAGAGACATTGGTGCTACATAATTCAGCTCAATGCCCTGCAGTAACAACACCTTATTTTTTTGATAGGACGTTTATTTTTCAGTTTTGCTGATGACTGATCATCGAGACTTTAAGAAACTTTCCGCTCTATATATCTGTCGAGACAGGATATTAAAGTCAACTCTACACTTTGTGCGTGGGATCATTAGACCTAATGCAAAGTGGAAACCGAAAGGCATTATAACGACGCTTTCCAGAACTATTGGAAAAAAAAACAATCCCTGAAAGTAATTTCCTCGCCTGAGAAGAAGCTGTTGCTGCAGACTGACACGGAGGCTGAATAGGGTGTTACTGGTGAAGCATGGCCATTGTAAGAGGACAGCTGCTGAAAACATACTGCTAATAAATAACAACCAGAAAAAGTGTGGTGTTCCACGCCATAGGATAGGATATAAATCTAATTAAATGCTTGCCACTGTACGGCCGACTACTTACAACATGGATGTTCACTAACACCAATAATATAAAGCATGTTGTGCTTCACGCGTAGGAATATATATAGGCTTAAACCTTATACAATGATTATCACTGTACTACTGCTCCACTTGCTGTTAACTACTTATAATACTTATACATTGACTAACACCAATAATATAAAGCATGTTGTGCTTCACGCGTAGGAATATATATAGGCTTAAACCTTATACAATGATTATCACTGTACTACTGCTCCACTTGCTGTTAACTACTTATAATACTTATACATTGACTAACACCAATAATATAAAGCATGTTGTGCTTCACGCGTAGGAATGGATATAGGCTTAAACCTAATACAATGATTATCACTGTACTACTGCTCCACTTGCTGTTAACTACTTATAATACTTATACATTGACTAACACTAATAATATAAAGCATGTTGTGCTTCACACGTAGGAATGGATATAGGCTTAAACCTAATACAATGATTATCACTGCACTACTGCTCCACTTGCTGTTAACTACTTATACATGGATGTTGACTAACACACATATATAGACCCAGTTTCACCAACTGAAGTTATCGTTGACAAATTAGCAAGTTATATTTCTATATGATTTATCTAAAAACAAATCAGATCGTGCAGAACCATCGGTAGAATAATTTGATGAAAACAGTTGAAAAAGGCAGGAGTCGTTCTGTTAATGAATACTTACAAAAACAAATAAATATGTTTAGCAACAACATGGTCGAGATGCTAAATCCTATCTGTTTTGCGGCATACCGATTTATGTCAGTGTCAAAGCAGGGGCCACAGCATCAAGCAGACATCTTGAGCATCTGATTTGCTTTATCTCATTCCAAGTAAATTATGGAAATAAATGGCCTAAAACAATAAATTATTTCCAATGTATTGCAATCCTGTATTGCTTTAATTAGTCAATACAATATATTTATACTGATTGTATGCTCTGACATAAGAGCACTAGGTGCCACCAATGCCACTATGACAAAGCGCTAACTCATCTTTTTGTTGTTGACCAAACGTAGATTTCCCCTCGTGTCAGATTACGTGTGTTGAGTGACAACCTGTCATGGAGCATTACCCACCAGGGAGAACTAGATGTGGTTCTGTAGCCAAGATGTGACTCAGTTGGTTTCTGTAGACAAGGCATGGGTCACTGGGGTCAGTTGGTTTCTGTGGACAAGGCATGGGTCACTGGGGTCAGTTGGTTTCTGTAGACAAGGCATGGGTCACTGGGGTCAGTTTTTTTCTGTAGACAAGGCATGGGTCACTGGGGTCAGTTGTTTTCTGTAGACAAGGCATGTGTCACTGGGGTCAGTTGTTTTCTGTAGACAAGGCATTGGTCACTGGGGTCAGTTGGTTTCTGTAGACAAGGCATGGGTCACTGGGGTAAGTTGGTTTCTGTAGACAAGGCATGGGTCACTGGGGTCAGTTGTTTTCTGTAGACAAGGCATGGGTCACTGGGGTCAGTTGGTTTCTGTAGACAAGGCATGGCTCACTGGGGTCAGTTGGTTTCTGTAGACAGGGCATGGGTCACTGGGGTCAGTTGGTTTATGTAGACAAGGCATGGGTCACTGGGGTCAGTTGGTTTTCTGTCGACAAGGCATGGGTCACTGGGGTCAGTTGGTTTCTGTAGACAAGGCATGGGTCACTGGGGTCAGTTGGTTTCTGTAGACAAGGCATGGGTCACTGGGGTCAGTTGTTTTCTGTAGACAAGTCGTGGGTCACTGGGGTCAGTTGTTTTCTGTAGACAAGTCGTGGGTCACTGGGGTCAGTTGGTTTCGTTTAACCCTCAAACCACTAAACGCTCGCTTTGAATCCAGTTTATTAGTCGATCGAATCACTGTGACTGGGTACGTAATGAGCGCTTAAACATCAACATTTGTAAATGTTTAGTTTCAAAATAATATTAGTTTCAAAATATTCAAAGATGAGTCATTTTCGCCCACTTGAAGCCGTGGATCGCGGTAGCGAGACACAACTTCAAGTGGGTGAAAATTTAAATGATATAATTTAGCCCTGAAAGGGTTAAGAGCTGGTTTAATGCTATTTAGGGGAAAAAGTGGAAGTACCACAACAAATGTATTAAGTGGTCTTATCTGGCTGTTCTACGTGCCTGTTTCCTAACCACTTAATACCCACAGCACCAATCAAATCATTTTTATCAACCCTTTGCGCCCCCAGCACCCGTCTATTCACTTTTATTAACCCTTTGAGCCCCCCAAAGCAGGTGGGTGAGTGAGTGCGTGAGTTTTCACCACTAAACTATTTTACGTGATTTACAGCTGTAGATTGCGTCAAAGGTGCGGGGAATAGAAATAACACCTCGTAGCTGTGTGCGCTTGAAGGCGTTAAGCAATAATAGGATATAAAAATTATCTTAGGAATCTTAGTTGATTTGATTCTAATTTATTGTGTAAGATCATATAAATGACAAAACTGTAAGTGTGGCCATATTCAGGTAACAAAACACCATCTAACAACAAAAATATAGCATAAAGTTGCATCAGTCACTTATAAATAAAGAATTACAGTTGGAATCCAAATAAACAAGCAACAATTGAATATTGGAGTTACAGCATCTTCACTGAGGAATAGAATAATTTATGAGAAACATCCTGCACAAAATAAATATGGCTTTCTTTAGAAGTATTAATATTAAATCGCAGCTAACTTAGACAATAATTCATCAATCAATGTCATACTACTTTTATAAAATTTCGACTGCGCCACTTAACATTGTTATATGAAGACGTCATTATGACGAACAAAGGAGATGATATATCATGACTTATGGCCACTTAATCAAAATATAACCTTTCACATGATGTATTTACTTTCAGATCCGGCATAAAGTGAACTCTGTGGACAAAGCATGGATCTCTGGGGTCAGTTGGTTTCTGTATACCACAAAAAACGTATAATTATTAGGTGATCTAATCTGGCTGTTGAGTCTACGTGCCTAACCATTTATTCCCCACAACACCAAGCAATTTATTTTTATCAACCCTTTGATCCCCTCAGCACCCAGGTATTTACTTTTAATAACCTTTGAATTCCACAACCCAGTAATTTGCTTTTATCAGTCAGATATTTCGCAAGGACTTGTGGCAGCAAAATACCACACATACGCAATATCATAAATTTAGTCTCAGAACTTCCTTATTGTGATGGTGTATGGATTTTTGTACCGAACAAATTGTATTTAAAGTATATGGTAGAAAATGGATTTCAAAGGGTTTAGAGACTGCATTAATCCTTGTGTATCATGATGTATGCTTAGCGATTGAGGTTGAAAACAAACCATGTGAATTTAACCAAGAACATCGCCGTTTATTTTAATTAATGCTTAACATTTTCAATATTTAGTGTTGCAATGCATGACAATTGCATGACGTAGCAACTCTGGGATCCCTCATAGAGCTCCACGTCGATAACAATGACGACGGAAACTTTACAAACGACTAAAAAAAGAAGATTCAGAGAGCAACAGCCGTCCTGTTACATGGTATTACCTTAATTCCGATTATGAAAGCATGGTAATATAGGGATAGGCTGACTTATGAATGTTCCAGATAAAAAAATACGTAATAACAATAATAATGATGTATAATAATTATTTGTGCCATTCACGCAGGGCATGACACTCATAATAATATTATTAATAATAAAAATAATTCTTATATAGCGCTAAAATCCACATAATGTGCTCAGTGCGCTTCACAAGTCTTTACAATTAAAATCATTGTATGAATTATTAAAAACTAATTAAAATAATTGTTCATGTAGGGGACTACCGATAACTAAGAAATATAAATGTCATTCTCTAAAATATTAGTTATAAACGTTTTGAAAAAGGTGTGTTTTAAGGTGTGGTTTTTTTTACCACTCACACAAAAAACATTGCAGTTTATTATTGCCAGTGATCATTTCATATCATTTTCAATCACAATCTAGTTAATACCACATACCCGGTGTTGCAATGGAACAAATCATACCGACCTCATAATGCAAATCAGTTGACTAAACCGCCGTAGATGGCCAAATAAAATATCCAGAGAGCAACAGCTTGATTGATTGCTTGATTGATTGATTGATTGATTGATTGATTGATTGATTGCTTGATTGATTGATTGATTGATTGATTGATTGATTGATTGATTGATTGATTGATTGATTGATTGATTGATTGATTGATAGATTGATTGATTGATTGATTGATTGATTGATTGATTGATCGATCGATTGATTGATTGATTGATTGATTGATTGATTGATTGATTGATTGATTGATTGATTGCAGTGAAATTCGATCATCACCAAGTGTTAAGAGCTATGTGTTAAGAGCTATGTGTTATATGAGACAATAAAAAAAATATATACTAGATTAGGCCACTTTAGAACTAACAACATAATTAGCACCAACATCATTTAGAGACAAGAAGTGCCTGACAGTTTATTTATGATGGATTGGAATCATCTACTGTTCTCCTAATCACTGATTGCTATTATCTATTATATTGATGATAAACCTGTCATTTTTATGGTTCTACGGCTGGCATAATCTCATGGCGCAAATGATCACCTTAGTGATAATAAAATGATACACTTACTGCATTTACATTTTGAGGTCATAAAATAAGTGAACTACGTTATTTGCAATCAGTTTTTTGTTGTTTATAACGTAGAGTATGATGTTACGTGATGATATTACGCTTTCGTTTCTCCGTTCTAAATATCGTAAGACATTTAACATCTGGTTCGAATTCGTTGTAATAATACAATATACTATACTAATATAATATAATTTATCTGGGCTTTAGTCTCAATATTTTGAGAGACTTTGGAGCTACATAACTCATTAAATATACATTTTTTTAAATAAAACAATAATACTATAAGCTCAATGCCCTGCAGTCACAACACCTTGATTTTTTTGCTGGGACGTTAATTTTTCAGTTTTGCTGATGACTGATCATCGAGACTTAATGAAACTTTCCGCGTAATATGTCTGTCGAGACAGGATATTAAAGTCAACTCTACACTTTGTGAGTGTGATCATTAGTCCTAATGCAAAGTGGAAACCGAAAGGCATTATAACGAAACTTTCCAGAAATATTGCAAAAAAAAACAATCCCTGAAAGTAATTTCCTCGCCTGAGAAGAAGCTGTTGCTGCGGACTTACACGGAGGCTTAACAAGGTGTTACTGGTGAAGCATGGCCATTGTAAGATGACAGCCGCTGAAAACATACTGCTATTAAATAACAACTAGAAAAAAGTGTGCTGTTTCCACATCATTAAATTACAAGGTGTTAGTGGTGAAGCATAGCCATTGTAAGATGACAGCCGCTGAAAACATACTGCTATTAAATAACAAGTAGAAAAAAGTGTGCTGTTTCCACATCATTAAATTACAAGGTGTTACTGGTGAAGCATGGCCATTGTAAGAGGACAGCCGCTAAAAACATACTGCTATTAAATAACAACCAGAAAAAAGTGTGGTGTTTCCACCCTATTAAATCACTGGGTGTTACTGGTAAAGCATGGCCATTGTAAGATGACAGCCGCTGAAAACATACTGCTATTAAATAACAACTGGAAAAAAGTGAGGTGTTTCCACGCCGTAGGAAAGGATATAAATCTAATTAAATGCTTCCCACTGTACGGCCGACTACTTACAACATGGGTGTTGACAAACACCAATAATATAAAGCATGTTGTGCTTCCACGCGTAGGAATGGATATAGGCTTAAACCTTATACAATGATTATCACTGCACTACTGCTCCACTTGCTATTAACTACTTATACATGGATGTTGACTAACACAAATATATAGACCCAGTTTCACCAACTGAATTTATCGTTGATAAATTAGCAAGTTATATTTCTATATGATTTATCTAAAAACAAATCAGATCGTGCAAAACCAGCTGTAGAATAATTTGATGAAAACAGTTGAAAAAGGCAGGAGGCATTACGTTAATGAATACTTACAACAGCAAATACATATGTTTAGCAACAACATGGTCGAGATGCAAAATCCTATCTGTTTTTGCGGCATACCGATTTATGTCAGTGTCAAAGCAGGGGCCACAGCATCAACCAGACATATTGAGCATCGGATTTGCTTTATCTCATTCCAAGTCAATCATGGAAATAAATTGCCTAAATCAATCAATTATTTCCAATGTATTGCAATCCTGAATTGCTTTAATTGGTCAATAAAATATATTTATACTGATTGTATGCTCTGACATATGAGCACTAGGTGCCACCAGTGCCACTATTACAAAGCGCTCGCACATCTTTTTGTTGTTGACCAAACGTGGATTTCCCTCGTGTCACATTACGTGTGTGGAGTGACAACCTGTCATGGAGCATTACCCATCAGGGAGAACCAGATGTGATTCTGTAGCCAAGATCTGACTATGGATCTGATAATTGGCTCAATGTATCGTGATTGTTGGGTTGTGCCACTAAGTGGCTGCTGGTAAAGCGCTCACACATCTTGTTGTTGTTGACCCAGCGTTCTCCAGACGTCTTGGTGAATCTGATTAGATTTGCCTCATGTCATATTACGTGTCTGGTGTGACAACCTGTCATGGAGCCATTCTCCATCAGATGTGGTTCTGGTTCTATAGTCAGCCAATCAAAATGTGACACAGGCTTCGATTACAAGCGTAGATTTCTACAGACACTTTCTTGACGAAATAGCCAAAGAACACTTGTACGTTATTTTCTATGTATATATGTACAAATGTTTAAAAACCACTGCTTGTGCTTATCCTGGATTGAATACATGAGTTATTTGTTCATTTTCAATGGCTATTTTTAATTTGCAATAAAAACATCCATAGAACTGCGTCTCCACGCCAGCAAACAGAAAACGTTGACAGAGTAATTAGTTAATGTTGGTACACCGTTCATGAGGCAGGCCAACATTAAAACTTGATTGTTTTTAATATCAAGTTTGTTGTGTCGGTCGTGGCCATGAAGTAATATACTTGACGTAAATAGTCGAAGACCAGACAAGAGAGCAATTCCAGTGAACATGAGAAGACGCTGGTCCAACATCAAATCATCATTGGCTTAAAGCTGCAGACCACTCTGTGTATGTTTCTGGTTCTATTTGTACCCCAAATGCCTCTAGTTCTGTAATCAGCGTGGTGCATTCTGGGTACAGATTTGTCCCGCTGTTCGTGCACAGTGGACTACGCCTTAAACGTCTTGTGATAGTGAAGTGTCAAACATGGAGTGGTTGTTTATCGTTCAACAATGTGCACAGACCCGGTGCGTGCCCTACCCCTTACAGGGAGTGGTTGTTTATCGTTCAACAATGTGTACAGAACCGGTAAGTGCCCTACCCCTTACAGGGAGTGGTTGTTTATCGTTCAGCAATGTGTACAGAACCGGTAAGTGCCCTACCCCTTACAGGGAGTGGTTGTTTATCGTTCAACAATGTGTACAGACCCGGTGAGTGCCCTGCCCCTTACATAGAGTGGTTGTTTATCATTCAACAATGTGTACAGAGCCGGTAAGTGCCCTACCCCTTACAGGGAGTGGTTGTTTATCGTTCAGCAATGTGTACAGTACCGGTAAGTGCCCTACCCCTTACAGGGAGTGGTTGTTTATCGTTCAACAATGTGTACAGACCCGGTCAGTGCCCTGCCCCTTACAGGGAGTGGTCGTTTATCGTTCAACAATGTGTACAGAACCGGTAAGTACCCTACCCTTTACAGGGAGTGGTTGTTTATCATTCAACAATGTGTACAGAACCGGTAAGTGCCCTACCCCTTACAAGGAGTGGTTGTTTATCGCTCAGCAATGTGTACAGAACCGGTAAGTGCCCTACCCCTTACAAGGAGTGGTTGTTTATAGTTCAGCAA
Source organism: Flabesymbios commensalis (assembly GCA_964017125.1). Classification (NCBI taxonomy): domain Eukaryota; kingdom Metazoa; phylum Annelida; class Polychaeta; order Terebellida; family Flabelligeridae; genus Flabesymbios; species Flabesymbios commensalis. The sequence goes on from OZ024909.1 coordinate 86,780,324, forward strand.
TGTGAACAGAACCCGTAAGTGCCCTGCACCTTACAGGGATTCGTTGTTTATCGTTCAGCAATGTGCATAGAACCCGTAAGTGCCCTACCCCTTACAGCGCAGAAATATTTGTATACGAACCATACAGAGCAAAGGGTTTTTTCAATTTGAAAACATCATAAATGTCTTAGTCAACTCTTTCTAATTCATTTAAATACCTGTGCTATGTGTCTACGGCCATTTTTTGTATTATTTTAATGCGGGGATCGACATATGACGTCAGATTCTGACGTCGACATTTGACGTCAGAATCTGACGTCAAATCGTCCCTCCAGAATGAAAACCAGCTTAACCTACATGACTTAGCAGAAATCGCGTTTTGGTATGATAACCATCTAAAACACCTGCAAAGTTGTTATCTCAAAAATGTGCTTAAATCGTTAAGCCTGTTTTGCAGTGCGTAGTTTAGACCAATAAAAAATAGTTTGAAGCAAGTGTGGGAAGGAGGTACCTGTTGTTTCAAATATGAACCATTTTAGCCTAGATACAGTGCTCCCACCAGCTAGCTGCAGTTCTCTCACCAACTAGCTGCCGTGGTCTCAGCAACTAGCTGCCGTGCTCTCAGCAGCAGCTGCCGTGCTCCCAAAATTTAACTAGCTGCAGTGCTCCCACCAGCTAGCTGCCGTGCTCCCGCCAGTTAGCTGCGGTGCTCTTGTAGGATCCTGACTTCGTTCAGTTAAGGTGGCAGTTATCCCCGGCTTCTCGGACGCGGGAGGTTGTGGACGACCGCCTCGTTTCCATACCTTGGTGACGGGTGCACACAATTGCAAACTGTGCGGCTTTGGTATTTTTCCCGCACTTCAGGCGTTACACTCGGCGACTACGGTCGTGCCGTAGTTCGCTCTCGCTAAGTCAGATAGGACGTGCCGTGCGCGGAGGTTGTGCTTTGTTGTTGCCAAATGTCAAACGAATAAACATGACAAGTAGAGAAAGAGTTTTATGATTTGTTTGGAGCCGTCGACTCGACGGGGAAGGAAGTTTGAGTTTAAATGGTGAGATCGGGCAGATTCCCTCGTCGGCCATCGTGACCCCACACTAGAGGCTCCGACGGTCACTTACAGGTACTCTCAGCGCGAGGGGCTCCCCATCACACCATACTGGTGACCCCAGACGACTGATCGTCTACGCAACAGTGTTTTCACCTAGACGCCAGTTGAAAACCACTGTTTTCAAGGATAGTTTTGATTAATTTTAAGGGGTTTTTTGAAAAAAATCAATAGCATTTTTTTCATCAGGTACGTGAAAACTGTAGGTCATTATTTATATGCCAGTTTAAATTAGTCAGAAAGAGTTATCAGAGGAGAAGCACGTTTCTTTAAGTCGAAAACGGCGTAAATTTCTAAATTTTGGACGAAATCCCACGTGTTTGGCGCCTTTTCAAGATGGCGACCTTGTCGGTTTCTCTAGAAGAATCCAGAAAATTATTCTCATAGACTTAGTCTATCATTTGTTAAATGTAAGAGTTTGTTTAATGCCTTCATCCTATTAATGCCACTGTAGGCGAGTAGGAAGTGGGTATTTTCGGTAACTCATTTTTTATCGTTGATTACCATAATTGGGTGACTCGATTTTAAAGTCCATAGACGAAATCTCGTCATTTTTCCGATTTTTTTCAGCAAAAACGACAGAAATTATAAATATCGCTTCGACTCGGGTAACCTTTAATAGGTTTAGGGCCAAAATAAACTGTTTCCCTAAATGAATGTCAATAAACGGTCTTATTTGGTCTGTTTAAAATATTCCCAGGACCGTAGGTCAATATTTGTACTATTATCATATGTTATTTCAGAGAATGCTGAATATTGTACATGTATTTGGTAGGTGTGCGCCATTTTGGACGCTGGTGTCCATTACTTAGCTGATCCCCCGCCGTGGTCACCCACGTGTTCCGCCATAACCGGCATGCATCTGGACAGTGAACCTGTGTCGCCACATCACATTAGCATAAATTAGGCCGCCATTTTGATTTGGTGGAGATCATTTTTCACGTGCTCAAAATTTTACACGGACTGCTGGTAATAATTTTTTTTAAATTGTTTATAAATTTTATTTTTAAAAACGATTGAGGGAGAGTAAATATAAATAAGTTGTTTCGAAAACAAATTGTACCACTAATTGTGTGAGATTTTTGTTCACTTTGAAACGCCCTTCGGTGTTTGTAATCGTTCTAGCCTATTTAGCCCCTTATTTGGGAAAGCAGTAGGTAATGAATATGCTAATGTGAGGCGAGACGGGGATGCTGACCATATACTATGTACATACCGTTTCAAGCATGCCGTCACAGACTGTAAGCCACATGCTGCCTGCCGCACAGGCTGGAAGCACCGACAATACATCATATACACACCCACCACAGACGACATAAACACAACCGCTACGAAGACAGTCGGTTTATACGTCAATCAATGAATCGATGCGAGCGATTGATTCGGACGTTTATGAGAATGACTCGGTGATGAACGTACCATTATAAAAAAAAACGTGGAATGTTCATCACAGACATCATTTTTCAGCGAAATGATATACTATATCATTGATCAGCATAGACTACTGTCAGTCACGTTTTAAATATTATTCTAAAATCATAAATGTAACTGTTTTTCTTCGCAGTCACATTTAGTCTATCAGTTTGAGAACGAAATTTTCTCACGATAGTTTATTTCTGAAGTTTAAATTTTTCATAAATACAGAAATATTCGATTTGACAGTTGCGCTATTGCGAAACATTGCAAATATTTGAATGTGTTTTTTCGACTTGCGTGAAAATTTTTTTTTTTTACCCAGGTCGATTTACAAAATACTATTATCCTAGCTTAGCATAGCATGTCATAATTGTATCTGGCATATTATTTTTTTATGTACCACTTCGACCTACGGTTTTCACTGTACCATTTTGCATGTGTGTGAATAAGTGAAAACGTTTTATGTCAAATATAGACCTTCAGTTTTCACTTCAATCAATATATACCTCTGTGAATTAGTGCACAGCATTTAGGTGAAACTTCAGCGACGCATTTTCAACTAATCTGCAACCCCTGTTTCTCGCAACATGCGACATAGCATGAACATGTTCTACAGTCTACAATTCTAAGATTCAGCATATTACAGACATTTTTCATCTGATTTACACGGCAACGCACAACCTACCCGCGCACGGCGCGTCAAAATAGTTGGCATGTGTTAATATGACATGCCATTTTACACACACTTGAGATAGACATAGAGCCAATAGGCCAGCTATCTCAAATGCTTCACTAGTTAAATAATTTAAAAACACTACTTCATAATGTCGAAGCAGTACGACAGTGAAGGCTTCATGTCAACGCCCCTATAAGGTTCGGGTGCTAGACCTAAAGATGATTATCGTCAAGACAGTGAGGACAATGACGTTCGATTCCGAGAGGCAGATGAAGAATATCAACGCCTCAAAGCTGATTTCGAACGAATTGCCCGAGCTAAACGTATGACTTCTCACTCTAGGAGCGACTCCTCAAGGAGTTCTTCACCGCTCGGTAGACAGTCGCAGAGACGTGCTACGAACTTACCAAAGTTCAGAATCGCCACTTTCTACGCTTCGGATGTTGAACTCTGGTTCAACCAAATTGAGACTCAGTTTGCTCTTCACCAGATCAACGATGATGATGAGAGGTACAGGTTAACCTGCGCTGCACTTTCGGGCGAGGTCGCATCGGATGTGAGGGACGTGCTACTTCAGCTTTTCAGGTCCAATAAATACGAAAGCCTGAAAGCGATCTTGATAGAGAGACGAGGTTTGACCACACCCGAAAGGGTTAACAAAGTTATCTCTGGCGAAAAGATTGGTAATGACATTCCCTCGCGTTTCCTGCGGCGTCTGCAGAAGACTGCAGGTTTCGGCACCAAAGCTGTGGTGGGGAAAGCAGTAATTCGTCAAGCATTCATACGCCAGATGCCCGCTTCCATCAGAGCCCATTTGGCGACTCAACCCGACAGTGCCACCCCCGAAAGTTTGGCCGTTTTGGCCGACTGGGCACTGGCAGCCGAAGAGGACGTCGAAGAGAGTAAGCCGGGGGTCGCAGAGATTAAGATAGAAGAAACCACCAAACTAGTTGGTTTGTTGGAGGATTTGTCTAGGCGAGAAACTAGAAACCGTGACTACATCAGAGAGGAAAAGAAATAAAGGACGTGGACGAGCAAATAACTATGCTCATGCGCCTGCATTTGCTCCTGATGTTCAGGCCTCAAGGTTTTGTTAGCAACCAACCTAGTCAGTATAGAAATGAAAAGGATAATGCTCGACCTTTCGCCCCGCCGACGAATTTGCAACCACTTGCTCACCTTTCGTCCCGCCGCCGAACCCACAGAGAAATGACGCCGCTAAGACATTAGATTCGGCTAATGCACCTGTCTGCTATTTTCACCAGACTTTCGGTGATAAGGCACGCACGTGCAGGAGCCCTTGCGCTTTTTCTTTAAACTGCTAAGCCAGAGCAAGGTAGCGACTCTTGCATCTGGCGGTATAACTGAGACGCGACATGACTCCGCGGACACTAGTTCTCCAAAGTTATCTCACTCTAAGTTATTATATGTGGCAGATAAAGGACATAAATGCAGATATTTAATCGACACGGGCGCAGCTGTCAGTGTTCTGCCGAAATCTTGCGCTAACGGGATTTCGGACGCTGACAGTCTAATAACAGTACTATACATACCTACGGCACCTGTAAACGCGTCGTCGATGTCGGCTTAAAGCGCGAATGTCCGTGGACGTTCATAGTGGCAGATGTGCAGCAACCCATAATCGGGGCTGATTTTTTAATCCACTATAATTTGCTCGTAGACTTGAGAAGCAGATGTCTCCGGGACATGCGTACAGGTCTAGCTATTGCCGCTTCACTGTCATCGATTAAACCTCTGTCATTGAACAGAGTTGACACCGTTCAGAATGAGTACACAAAACTCCTCGGCCAGTTCCCGGAACTCACACGCCCTACGACAAAGGGTGATACCGTTAAACACGGTATAACACACAAGATAGTGACTAAAGGACACCCGGTGTTTGCACGACCACGACGTTTAGCACCCGATAAGCTGGTTACCGCAAAACGCGAGTTTGATGAGATGATAAAACTAGGGGTCATTGAACCCAGCGACAGTGAGTGGTCCTCAGCGCTTCACATGGTGCCAAAGAAAAACGGCGATTGGAGACCATGCGGGGACTACCGTAGTTTGAATGCACAGACCGTACCGGACCGTTATCCGATTCCTCATATACAATATTTCACGCAGCGTTTAGCCGGATCGAAAAAATTTTCAAAGATCGACTTGGTCAGGGCTTATTACCAAATTCCGCTGGAACCGTCCGACGTACACAAGACTGCAGTTACCACACCTTTTGGCTTGTTTAATTTTACTAGAACACCGCTTGGTCTAAGAAATTCCGGTCAAACGTTTCAGCACTTTATAGACCACGTTACACGCAGACTTGATTTCGTTTTTGTTTATTTGGATGACCTACTGGTAACCAGCCCAGATCATAAAACGCATAAAAAAACATCTACGAATTCTTTTTGCTCGACTATCTGAATACGGAATTATCATTGATCCTGAAAAGTGTCAGTTCGGTACAACTGAATTAAGTTTTCTAGGTCACCACGTTTGCGCCGAAGGAATTTCGCCGTTACCCAGCGCCGTTGACGCGATTGTTAATTTCGTTAAGCCCGGAAAGCAACGAGCATTGCGTAGATATCTGGGAATGGTGAATTACTACCACCGTTTCATACCGCATTGCGCCGCGAAGTTGACACCACTCAATAATCTACTGACAGCTGCCAACGAAGGACATACCAGACTGTCACCGAGGTCAAATTTCGATTTGAAGTGGAATAAAAATGCAGAGTCAAAACAGATATTGGCAAACGCTACGCTTCTGGTGCACCCAGATTCTACGGCCCAGATTAACATCACGTGCGACGCTAGTGATGTCGCCGTCGGTGGCGTTTTGCAGCAATTTTCAAACGGTATGTGGCAGCCGCTTTCGTTTTTCAGCAAGAAGCTGAACTGAGCAGAGACACGCTACAGCGCGTTCGATCGTGAGCTTTTGGCAGTATACGCTACAATTAAACATTTCAGACACAATTTAGAAGGACGAAATTTCTTCGTTAATACAGATCACAAACCGTTGACATTCGTAATGTCATCCGTGACTGAGCGCGCGTCCCTACGACAAACACGTCTTTCATCGCTGAATTCACCACCGATATTAGATATGTAAAAGGAGAGACAAATTTCGTCGCTGATGCGCTGTCACGACCATCAGTGTCAGCGATACATGATGGACCAGCGATAGACTATAAAGAGTTAAGTCTCGACCAAGCTAATGACGCGGAATTCACGCGTTTGAGACACTCGACTACATCAACTATGAAGTTCAAACTATTAAAATCAGTCGATAATCAATTGATCTGGTGTGATGTGTCCACGGGACACAACCGGCCGTACCTTACCGCGAAATTTCGCCGAAATTTTTTTTCAAACTTGCACGGTTTAGGCCATCCATCGCATAGAGCTACCAAACCTTTGATTAATACCCGATTTGTATGGCACGGCATGAATATAGATATTGCTAGATGGTGTCGTACCTGTAAGGGTTGCCAGACTGCTAAAGTTTCACGTCACAACACTCCAGTTTTCGGAAAGTTCACTGAACCTACCGCCTACCGAGCGATTCGATCATGTCCACGTAGACATAGTCGGACCCTTACCTTATGCTGATGGCTTTAGATATCTACTGACTTGCACGAGTCACCGAACCCATGGAATATCACGTTACCCGCTGTGCTTTTAGGAGTTCGTTCAGCCGTTAAAGAGAGACTAGGCAGGTCAGCTGCCGAGATGATTTACGGGACAACCCTTAGACTCCCAGGAGAGTTTACTAAACAGTACACGTCGTACGTCGACGCCAACACTGATTTGGAGAACTATTCAGACAAGCTACGCATGGTCATGTCGCGTCTCCGTCTATGTCCGCCACGTGACACACAACAACACAACATTTTCCAATTCAAGGAAATAGCTACATGTACTCATGTATTCTTGCGCCGAATCTCAATTGCGCCGCCTCTGACCGCCCCTTACGACGGACCATATAAGGTCGTCGCGAGGAGTGGCAGAGTAATGAAAATCCTAGTTAAAGGCAAGGTTGCGACGGTCTCTTTAGATCGCGTTAAACCCGCACATCTTGAGTGCTAGCCTACGACAGGTACGACAATACAGCGTAAAACGCCAAGCAAACCACGGAGATCGACGGCTACCAGGACATCTAGTAGGAATCCACAGGGTCCACCTAGAACTGGTAGTGCGGACACTCCGACGTCCAACGGGACGAGAGTTAAAACGAAAAAGTCGACGGCAGTCAGAAGCAGTCAAAAATCGGCCACAGTCCCAAAGCAAATAGATGTTAAAGGCAACTTGTCTAACAGAGACAATACTTATGTAGCGCCGCATTCGCGAGCCCCCGCCGTATCCCGCGATAACGGAAACGGCATTGGTTTACGAACGTATTCCCACATACCTTTACATCTACGGGGTAAAACCCCGGGTGCTGCTGACGCCGTAATCGACTCGACCAAAAGCAACCATGCGAATATCGCTAATCGCGAAAAAATTTCGACTGACCGAACAGCGCGAAAAACTAGAGTCGGACGAATAATCCAGACTCCTGCCCGGTTCGTGCAGATGGTTCACGCCATAGTTGCGCCTAACGACATCTATGGCGGGCCCAATCGCATACATCGTATTAACAATGTTTTTAAATTGTAAATGAATATGCCAGGCCTAAGTAAGATAGGACATGCCGTGCGCGGAGGTTGTGCTTTGTTGTTGCCAAATGTCAAACGAATAAACATGACAAGTGGAGAAAGAGTTTTATGATTTGTTTGGAACCGTCGACTCGACGGGGAAGGAAGTTTGAGTTTAAATGGTGAGATCGGGCAGATTCCCTCGTCGGCCATTGTGACCCCACACTAGAGGCTCCGACGGTCACTTACAGGTACTCTCGGCGCGAGGGGCTCCCCATCACACCATACTCTCACCAGCTAGCTGCTTGCTCTCAGCTGCAGCTGCAATGCTCTCATCAGCAGCTGCCGTGCTCCAACCAGCTAGCTGCCGTGCTCTCACCAGCTAGCTGCTGTGCTCCCAGCAGCAGCTGCCCTGCTCTCAACCAGCTAGCTGCAGTGCTGCCGTGCTCTCAGCAGCAGCTGCAGTGCTCTCAGCAGCAGCTGCCGTGCTCCCACTAGCTAGCTAACCAGCTAGCTACCGTGCTCTCAGCAGCAGCTGCCGTGCTCTCAACCAGCTAGCTGGTTAATAGCACGGCAGCTGCTGCTGAGAGCACCGCAGCTAACTGGTGGAAGCACTGCAGTTAGCTAAATTTTGGGAACACGGCAGCTGCTGCTGAGAGCACGACAGCTAGCTGCCAAGACCAGTGCAGCTAGCTGGTGAGAGCACTGCAGCTAGCTGGTGGGAGCACGGCAGCTAGGCTAAAATAGTTCATATATAAAACAACAGGTACCTTCTCCACATACCCACCCCGCCCCCTCGACACTATATATAGTGTAGAGGGGAGGAATGGGTACCCCTCCCCTCTACACTATGTAGAGGGTGGGGTGGGTGTAGATATGATAAAACGGGCTTAAATTAATTTGTATGTTTCATCATTCCCTTAAAATGGCCTTAAATCATTAGGCATGCTTAATCATTGACAGGATTATTTGTAGTAAGATAAAATAAAAGCAGT